>JALKBU010000258.1:0-54087 GCA_023091735.1 Trichomonas tenax
TTATCGATGGTTATGTGTAAGTTGCGTGTGATGTTAATGCTGTTGGTGTTTTTTTTTTTTTAATAGAACGCGGACCACCGGGAATACACCCCTTTCCCCCACCCACGCTTTTCTGATTTTAAAAAAAATTTAAAAGAAAAAAAAAGGAAAAAAAAAAAAGTTTGGAAAAAGTACACATTTGGGTGTTTTAAGGACGCTCAAAAAAAAAAAAAAAAAAAAAAAAAAAAAAAAAAATCGGGCCTTCGGCGCTGGCGGCGTCATCATCGCCGAAGGCAGTTCAAAAGCAATCAAAGTTCGCAAAGATTTCAAAGATGTCACTCTCCTTCTTTTTTCTTCTTCTCCTCCTCCCTTTTTCCTTTCCTTCCTTTGCTTAAAAATTTTATTGTTTACAAGAACCTTATAAAACTTAATTGAACGGTGTGTCCCTTACATGTCAAAGGCGTGTCCACTTTTCAACCGTTTTCATTGAATATGTGTCCCTTACATGTCAGAAGTGTCCAAACGTCACTTTTATGTATCCTAGCTTTACAAAACCCCTGCAATTTTTTGGGAAACCCCTATTTTTGGTTACTTTTTGATATTATTTTGAACAAATTTGAGATCGAATTTTAGTGGATATATGTAATCTGTGTGTATTATATTAATGAATAGCTGATTTATTTTTGACTTTTTTAAGACTTTTCTGACCAGATTTCACGAAAAAACCTCGAATTTGTTTTTTCGTTTACTCTTTTGAGTTTTGCGATTTTTAACGAGTGACCCCCTATAGATCTGATAAAACATTTACGTGCCTTTCTGTGGTTCTGTTTACAGTGGTATCAATAATATCTCTGCAAACAAAGACCAAGCCGCTAATCCAATATGATTTTGCTTAAACAAACACTATCTTGTATTGGAAGATGATGGAAGCTTTTCTCTTCTCTTATCTATTGTAGGTATAACTGCATGTTAATAATATAGATGTAGCCTATATTAAATCGCAGAATTTATAAATTTATTAACAAAATCAACTATAATTAATACATTTATAAACGGTGTGATTATAGATTATTATTTTAAGAATACGAGACTCTGTTTTTGTATTTTTTAAAAAAGCAATAATTTAACTTATTTAGTATTTCCATTTACTTTAATAAGAAATTAGTGCTTTTCAGGGGGTTCTGAGTATATTTATAGCATTTGCTTGTCTATTTAACTTGAGGATCTCCATGCCTCAATGAGATTTCAGCGAATTTCGACCTGAAAAATAACGAAAGTCACCATTTTTGACATTAATTATCTGATTTTTATCATGTAAAGTCGAAAATTTGATATGTAATGTTACCAATGAGCAAATTTTATGTGAACTTGAGGTAGCATGACTTTAGGTATGCTCTATGTATGGGCAAGGGAATGCCGTTTGATTCCTGCGCGTAGCGTATTTTTTCTTTTCTATTTTATTGATTTTTATAGGGGAACTCTAGCAAAAATAAACGAGCGAACGCTATAATAGTGAGATGTATTTGTTATAATCATCAAAGAAATTCATAACAGAAGCCCATTAATGATTTGTAATGGGCTTCTGTTTGTAATCATATCATGATTAAGTAATACCTTGCTAAGATCATGAAACAGATTACACCACTAGAATCAGTACCAAAAACAGCACGTAAATGTTTCATCAGATTCGTCCAGGAAGGGGGTTATTCGTTAAAAATAGCAAAACTCAAAAGAGTAATCGAGGAAAAAAATGGAGCCCGAAAAACGAAAAAAATCACAAAAATTGGGGACTTGGACATATAACTTTAACTTTAAGGCACTTCTACGAGGACACATGAAGATACGTAATTGAAAAAGAATAAGATAATTTTAAGATGACAATATAGGTAAAACAATTTTTTTTCATATGTTTGTCAACAAATAGCATCTTCCAAAAGGCTAAGCATGTCAAGTGAGGTAAGTTTTGATGCCCAGGTCTGTTTTTTTTTGGGACCAAAGCACAGATTGACAAAGAAAATCCTGCTTCTGGCGATAATAGCGCCGCTGCAACCCCTTCGGGACCTTGCAAAAGCAAGGTAAATGATCATGACATTACTGATGAACAAGAGCAACCTTGTCTGCACAGGATGCCATCGAACTTCGTTAAAATATCGTTCACATGTTCTCCACTAGTTTATTACTGCTTTTTAAGGCTACCAATGTAGATATTCCACGACCTAGTGAAAATACAGTGGTCTGTCGTGCAGAACTTTCCACATTCTTCGATTTTCTCGAAATTTCAACACAATCAAGGCACCAACAGTCAACAAACCATAAACACGAAGCTTTTCTTCATGTAATGTTGTTTGTTGACTGTTGGTGCCATCGAGATTCGCTCAGATCTGGCTCTTTCGAATTTCTTTTACAATTCCACAATTTCTACGTCTCTATGATGTTCATAAGTTACAAGATGACTTAGCCACTTCAAAGAGTCGTAGAAAATGCAATAAACAAAAGCATTCGATTTATCGATCTATATCTCTTGCTTTAGATGTATAATAATACGACAAACAAATATAGTATGCATGCAAATTTATCATACAATTGGACAGCGAAAACATGCATATCTTGTAATATTTAAATATTATCACAAATGATCAATTTCTAGAAAAAGCTCTCCAGAACAGCAAATGTCTGGGGAGCTTTTTCTAGAAATTGATCATTTGTGATAATATTTAAATATTTCGATCAATTACCGACCTCTGGCCCCAACAAACACGAAAACTACATATACGGAGCGCAAATATTCGATATCTACTCATCATTATGAAGTCCTTAATATATCTGGTTCATATCATAACAATCAATATTTAATACTTAATCGAAATGGCTAATTCTTCAATTATTATACTACAAATGTGCATTATCATATCTGCATATATGCTTAGGAAGTAATTTTTATATCACATCTAAAACAATTATTGACTTCTGAAAGAATGATTATAACTTTTTTTTGGGCTACTTGTATTAGTAGATAAAACATTGATAATACATGAACATGGATAAAAATTATATGACATTATATGCATCCAAAGGAATTATGATATTAAATGAATTCATTTGCTTTAACATGAAATTTTGATATGAAACCATATGATATTATATGCATCCAATTTGCCACATATAAATTAATATCACATTTAAATTACATAAGTATGGCATTAGATGCAGAAATATGATATGACATGTATCCAGATGGCATCGCCTGCATCAATAATGCAATTTATCCAACCAAAAGATATTTTGTGCACAATTCATATAATATTCTATGCGTCCATACTGAAAAATGTCATTCCACTTTTCATTCAATGCAGCCAAAATCAACAATTTAATTCCTTTTTAGATTCTATGCAATTAAACTCAACAGTTTCAATCCATTATAAATTCTATGCAATCGAACTCAACAGTATCAATGCTTTTTAGTTTCTATGTATTCAAGCTAAATAGTTTCAATACTTTTTACATTTTACGAAGTCAAAATCAATAGCTTTGATCAATATTTCATTCTCTGCATGCAGACTGAAGAATTTCAATTCACTTTTCATTCAATGAAGCCAAACTCCGCAATTTCAATCCATTATACATTATATTCACGCATACTCAGCAGTTTCAATCCATGTAGTATTGCATGCATCTCAAATTCAACAGTTTCAATCCATTGAATTGATCTAAAAACGATTTATACCACCGATTATAACCTTCAGCTTTTTCTGTCCTACTGATATAAAAGCTAATGTTGTAACCAGTCATATTAATAATTAGTCGTGGAAATATTAGAATGAAATCTGTTATAGGAAAGGTCCCATTGAGTTGCATCAGTTTTGACTGTATCATTAATTTTCCTGCTTCATTAACGATAAAAACCAAAAATTCAATTGGCTTGCCATAAATCAAGATTTGAGCCTTTTTTGGATCAACATTTTTTTCGTGCCTGAAGTATGTTGTTCCAGGCAATTTACATAAAATATCTGATATTTAGTTACTTTCTGTTACTTGGACACTTGGCGTTGCTTTAATCAATTTAATGAACCATGAAAAATTTGCAATAAATTTTGTGACTAAAGATGTGTTTTCTGGAATATACTTATTAATTTAAATAACCGTGTATGGGGGTCGTTGTCAAAAATGCCATTATTGGAAAATTGTTGAAAAATGAAATTTAAAAATCATGTGTATCTGTTGATTTAATTTGAAATACGAGAATTTCTTCCGAAGACAAGTTTAAAATATCTCTTGATAACTTCAATGAAATCTGTGCTAAAAATGCAATGTTCTCCTTTTTATGATTCCGAATTTTGAAAAATTCTAAACAATCTGGTAATCTTTTCAATAAAATTATTGTTTGATAAAAGATGAAATTGTGGATTACAGGCTCTGTTTCTGACTCAATATTCAATCTATAAAGTTCCATTGCGTTTCCAAATTTAATTGTTCTCCCGTTAGAGCGAAAGCAAACTACTTTGTCATCAACTTGAAGATTTTCATAATGATTTTCTATTTGAATTCCATTGAGGTACAATGTGTTGTACTTGAAACATATGCCATTAAAATGGAGAGCGATGAACTTGATAATATTTGAATTCATCAACAAAGAATACTTAAAAGCTTTTCAATGTTGAGCTGCTGTTTAGCTGAATTTATAAAGTTAAATGAGCGGAACATGAACTCGTTATTTAGAGAAATGCACAGTTCTGTAAATAGAACTGTATTATATTCACAAAAAGGAAATGATCAGAAACGAGTGTCACAGCGGAATACAGACGGTTTTTATAAATGGTTAACTCAGCGACTTTAAGCAGTGTTAAAGCTTCTTCGAAGAAGTGAAAAAACTTGGTCGAGTTCTCTATGAGCTTCAGCAGCCATTTGTTTAGCTATGAGATACATTTTCTTTCATTAGATTTGCCTCTGCTATTATTTTAACAAGTATATGGACTTTAGAAAGGGAAAAACTTAAAAAGAAGGGTTCCGGTATCTCGATGTTTGTTGACATAACGGCGATGTTTTATTTAGCTCTGTTTTGTAGTGACTGAGCGTGTTTCAGCTACTTTGTAGTGACTGAGCTTGTTTTCAATCTGTTTTGTAATGACTGAGTGTGATTTCAATATGTTTTGTAGTAACTGAGCTTGTTTAAATATGTTTTGTAGCGACTGAGCTTGTTTTCAGCTACTTTGTAGTGAAGTTGGACATAAATAATACTTATGTCACTTTTCTTTCGCCAAATAATGTTTTCGATAATTTTACTTCTAATATATTATCATAATGATTTTTTACCCGAAAACATTATGTTTAACGATGTTTTTCACAAAATTCATTTTGAAATTGTTGATTATATTCATAAAAGATGCATTAGTATCGATAACACATATGTGTCTGTCTTTTGGAAGCTATTGGTGCATCTTATTCAAGAATATATTTCTTGTGCCAAATATATACGGAATTATTAAGCATTCATGCGACAAAATTAATAAGTGTCATCCACAGAGAAAAACCTTTAAACAGTTTCCTCCAATAATGGTACTTTATATTCAAATATTGCAATTTTGAAAATTTTGAGAGGTGCTTTTTCCAACCCAAAATTATATAAAATTGCAATGTAGATCTATCTCTTGACAAGGAAAACGAAAAAAGTACAGATGCAATGTAGATATATCATAGAGTTTAATGCTTCCAAGCATAAATTTTCATTTAAATGAAAATACTGATAATCAAATTCGTTTTCATGATAAATAGCGATAACATACTATGGAATATCTATGTACGAAGTTATGAGGCCTGATTTCCTTCTGACCAATTTTTAAAATTTTAAATAATCGTTTTCGATACAATTTGGACGGTTTTGTCATTAACATGGATTCGAAGCAAATAGAACAATTAGAACTCTACGAGAAACTCCGCAGTCTCGAGAAAGAATTGGAGGCACTCAACATTAAAGAAACATACCTTCAAGACGAGATCAGATATCTCCGCTGCGAAGCGAGTCATGCAAAAGAAGAAATCACAGCAATTCAGTCTGTTCCTTTACACGTCGGAGAATTCGTGGAAATGATTGACCCAACAACTGCTGTCGTTGATGACAGGCTCGTTCATGTATTGAAAACTATCGATAGAAGACTTCTTAAAGCTGGTACAAGCGTTGCTTTGCATCGTGGTTCTAAAGCTGTTGTCGATGTCCTTCCTCCAGAAGGAACAACACTTGTTAAACTTGTCACTGAAAAACCTAAAGTTACTTACGCTGATATTGGTGGTTTAGATATGCAGAAGCAAGAAGTCAAAGAAGCTGTTGAACTTCCACTCACGCACGGTCACTTATACCAACAAATTGGTATCGATCCCCCACGAGGTGTTTTGCTTTATGGTCCACCAGGCACAGGTAAGACATTGCTCGCCAAGGCTGTCGCACACCATACAAATGCTGCTTTCATTGCTATCGTTGGTTCCGAATTCGGTCAAAAGTATCTCGGTGAAGGTCCAAAGATGGTTCGTGATACATTTCGCTTAGCTCGCGAGAATGCTCCTGCTATTATTTTCATTGATGAAATCGATTCTATCGCTCAGAAACGTTATGATGCTGAGCACAACCATGATAGAGAAACACAACGTATTCTTATGGAATTACTCGCACAAATGGATGGCTTCGATCAGACAACAAACGTAAAAGTTATCATGGCAACAAATCGTCCAGAAACGTTGGATCCAGCTATTCTTCGTCCAGGTCGTCTTGATAGAAAGATTGAGTTCCCACTACCAGACAGAAGACAGAAACGTTTGATCTTCCAGGTTTGCACACAAAAGATGAGCCTTAGCAAGGAAGTTGATATCGAAGATTACGTTGCAAGACCAGATAAGATTAGTGGTGCTGAAATTTCAGCAATCTGTATGGAAGCTGGCATGTTCGCTGTTCGTAAGAACCGCTACGTAGTCACACCACAAGATTTCGAGCTTGCATATGAGAAAACTGTTAAGAAGACCAATCCAGTACTCCACACATACGAATAAATTCTCTACTAAACTAATGTTGTCTCATATTATAATAAAAAGCTATTTCAAAGTGATTTTAAATTATTCGAAATAATGAAATAAATGTTATATTATTTATAAAATGCTGTTTATTACTTACATGATATATTAGTACGGAAAGTCTCAAAATCTAGATAAATATATGAGAATTTTGAAATTCGCCGATTTATCTGTAAAGAGTGCCGGTAATTATATTATAGCTTCCTGTTACATCATTTATATATTCAAATTGATCAGATCCTGAACTTCTTCGTAGTTGGAAAGTTAACGTTAACTCTCCATTTACTAAATTCATCGTTTCTAATGTAAGAGAATCATTGAATTTCCTGTTGTCATATCGAGGAATTGTTAATTGCATGTCGTGAACTTTTCTATCAACTAATTGAGTCATAGCACGCTTAATATCAATAGAACGGGTGTTCATGTTTACGTAAATGAAGTACGTCATGTTTTTCCTCTTTACTTTAACATAAATTTGCAAATCCTGAATTGTTGTCTGAATATCATTGCTCATTTTTTAATAACGTACACTTTGTTGTCACCTTTATGATGTAGATTTCATTCCATAAATAATGGCTATTTTTGAAAAATATTTTAATCATAAAAGCTACTTTACTTATGTATTCATACCCTAAAGTTAAAAACATTTTTAGCACTATCCTCGTACTTCTATATATAAATGCTCTTGATTTAACGAAGAATGATAATAAAGTAGGCAAAATATGATGAATGTATTCTATGTAAAATGATGAATGTTTGAACACGATCTACAAGATTGTTTTGTGTTACACATTTAAATGTAGAAAGATGAGATAACAAATTCAATTCAGAGCCTTCGACAACATTAGATGTTGTGTATTGGCCATCTCCTTCTAAATAAACTGCAAAATCTTCAACTTTGCAGTTGATGATGGTAAGCATTTCACATCGAGAACAAAATGGTTTCCCAGAGCCATATGGACCAACAACTGTGCAGTGATCAAAAGTGGAAACTTCTTGACAAAAAATACATCCACAGTCACTCCCTTTTTGTGTGTTGTTAACAACATTGCAACAATAAACATAATATGAACCATAAGATGAAGAATAATGATCTAAGCATATTTGTATTTCGGCTTTATTTCCTTCAAATGTTGAATAATTTGTGAAACAAACGCCATGAACATTAGCAAAAGCTGTTCCTGAACAATATTTAACATAATTTTTTGAAACATTTGATGAAAAAATGCCTGAATTTCCGTATTGACTATAAAAAATAGAACCTAAACTTGGTTTAGAACATCCACAGATGCAACATTCGACAAGAATATTATGCTTCGAACTATCAGCACCCAAATTAACATATGAATGAAAGCCTTGGCCACTAGTAATATATGTACTAATGGTGCAGAATCGATATTGAACAACATCGCTATTACTGTTAATATAAACAGCACCGCCATCGCTTGTTCGCCAACAATTCTCAAAAAAGCAATTGCCATGAAGGAAGTTGGTGGCTGTGTCTTTTATGGAAACTGCACCGGATGATAAATCATCAAATGAGCTCTCATAGATATAAACGCCGTTCGAATTTGCAACAACACTGCAATCAACGCATTGATAATACTCTACGCCGTTGAATTCACTCCCAAAATACTTATTCCATAATTCTCGTGGCGCTTCGTCCCGATGAATGATGCATCGGAAGAAAGGAAAGAAAAACGAAATCACATTTTATGAAAAGTGATAAATTTGACGACTCTGAGGGAAATCATAAACGAATACTTTGTTCCTTACGCATTGTATTTTCATGCACATTATGTTTTCGTTTGATGCTCTTTCGTCATCATTCGAGTTTTTTTGATATATTTATCCCATAATTGAATACCCAGTTTTGCTCCATTTTTTGTGTTGGGTGTCCCACCTCCGTTAATTATTTCAAGATAGACAAAACTTTAAACAATTCTGTTTGTATGGATTGATTGGAATTTGTTATAGGGTTATACTTTCATTATTACATGCTCTCATCTACTATTCTCAATGAAATAAGGTCAAATTAGTGTTTTATGAGAATTTTATTAGAATTTTGAAAAAAAAAAAACTCTTGCAGAAACCTATGATTGATGTTTCGTTTCCGTTCATTTGAACACATTGATATAATGATGTCCATTGTTTTAATTCATGATAAAACAGTGGGACTTTAGGGATGTTTTGTGTTAGAGAATGATTGATAAATTTTTTTTTGCGTAAAATGAAAAATTCGCAATTTTAAGGAATGCGCGATTTCATTTATTTTATGTGCTTAATGTACGTTAAGATATTGTTTTTAGCGGTAAAACATAAATTCATTCATCTGGAAAACATCATGGGGATAAGAAAGTGGCATAGAATAGCTTACTTGTGGGATTAGCTGAATGGTTATTTTTTGAATGGTGTTTTACATTCGGAGTTGTGGGCCTCTTTAAAGGCCGACCTGATGCTACCATTACATAACGCGAGGAACTAAAGTAATTCATCATTGTTTCGCTTGTTAGTTAGCTCCTTTTCGTAGAGAACAAGCTGGTTCAAGTTGAAGTCCATTAAAAATATGAAAATAAAGGTCTTTTTAACGGCCAAAAATAGGGGGTATTTTTAAAAATGAGGGGGAAAATATAAAGTAGTAGAATATAGAACTTCATTTTACTACATGTTGGGTACAAATATGAGTACTATATGATGATGTAATTAGAATGTTTCTAAGTTATCCTCATCTTGAGATAATTAAGGGAGCTGACTCACCCTATACTAAAATTTATTTGAAAAATTGATTTATAACTTGAACTTAACTGATTATTTAGAGATTATTGCTTTCATTGATTGAAGAATCTATTATAGGTGAATCTAAATGGATAAGCACAAGTTCTTCCTGCCATTTATCATTGAATTATTGACCTCTCAAATTAAACAGGGAAAATACTCGAGTTAATATAAAAATTATAAGGTGGTACCATTTCCAAATTCCTTGCGGATCGTTTTGATATCAATACCATCGTTTAGAAGTATGATAAATGCCATCATTAAAAATGTAAAAGAAGAATCATTGATAATATATTACCAATGTCAGCCTATCCTATTGGAGTTTTATAATGACAGCGAGAGTGGTTGCTAACTAAATAAATAAATTTTGAAAATATTTTCCATTTGATGAGTTTGCTTATTGTTCACTGTATACCACTTGCAAGATGTTTGTATATCTCTCGTCATTTCTAAATAAATACATTCATAAAAGTCGAAAATATAAAATCAAAAAAACATATTGTTGAAAATTAAATGATCATATAAATGAATAAATTATACATTGTGTGATCTCATGGAAATTGAACTATCTGCATTCCAAACAAAATAAAAAAACGAAAAAATTAAAAATTCAAAGGTTTTCGAAGAAATATGGTTCTTTGCTAAAGATTTTTGTGAATCCTTCAAATGTGAAAAAATTAACTTCTTCTTCTTTGACCGTATTTTCAACTTTTGGATTAGATGCATGTTGAGGTAGCGTTGGACGTTTAAAGTTAGCTTTCATGATGTCTGTTTGAGAGCTGAGTAAGATATACATATTATTAACGTTAATTCCGCGAAGTACAAGTTTCTTATATTCGTTTTTCAGAGTATTTGGAGTTCGATTGTGGAACAAAGACGACAGGCTTTTCCATTTTTGTCCGTATTGATGAACACAAATCAATAGTTTAATATATTCCTGAGTTGAGAAAGGCTCCTTGGAAATTCCATCGCGTAAATACATATTGTACCTGTCCTTGCATTGGCGGACTTTCATTTTCATTTCGTTGCTTATATAAACCCAATTTATCTGATTTGGTGGAAATTGGTTAACGAGGTCTTTGAGCTTCGCGTCGAGCTCGGGAGTGAAATAATTTCGAGGTGTTTTAATCTTGGCTTCGGGCATATCAGGCTGTGCACACCACATCTATAGAAAATGGATGATTAAAAACTTCGGATTTTTGTTCTAAAATCCCAACTTTTGAAAATTGTCAAAAACCTTTTTAGTATTTTAGAATTTTTCCATTGATTTAACAGAAATAGAAACGAACAATAGTGTGTACCGTATAGGCATACCTTGGCTCTTTACGTATTCTTTATTATTTATAATTTTCTCTGATCCTATAGCCGAGTCTTTAAGGCGAAAAAATATTTTACATTTTGACATGTAAGAGGATTTATTTGTCAAATGTTTTCATTGAAACCTCACTCCCTTTAAAAAAGATCTTTAATTTGCGATCTTTATATAAAGGGATAGTTTTAGGAGATAAAAAGGGGGTATTGGTAGAAAAATGGGGGATGATAATAGTTAGGGTTTATAAAATTTAATCAGGTAGGAGGCTAAATATTGAAGGGTAATGAATATTTGGGGGTTTTCGAGGAGCTTGCGATCGCGATCTGTAAATTAGCAAAATCCGAGCGCATCAAAAAAGTGCCCAATGCGCACATCCATAGATATTTGATCTTTATTTGAGATTTCCTAAGATTTATCAAAATATTGTCATGTAAAATGAATATTCTGATATATATACTGTCTTTTGTCATGTAAACATCCTATTTTGTTATGTAAATTATAAAACTATTATGTAAATTATAAAATTTGTCGTGTAAAATAAAATTTGACATGAAGGGGTCAAAAATTAAATCACGCATTTGTCAAAATTATATAATGTCGACATTTTTCATTGATGATATAGAAGTTTGTTTTCCGTATCCTCAAGCATACCCTGAGCAGATTGAGTACATGACTCAATTAAAGCTCTCACTCGATGCTGGAGGTCCCTGCATTTTAGAAATGCCCTCAGGAACAGGAAAAACTGTTTGTCTTCTATCTCTTATCCTTGCTTACATGAGTCAGCGTGAGAATGCTGGACCTTTGATATATTGTACGCGTACAATTCCAGAAATGAATCAAGGTATTGATGAATTAAAGCGTGTTTGCAAGATCCGTCGTGAAAAATACAATCAGCCATTCGATAATGACCTATTGGCGATATGTCTTGCAAGAAGATATTATTTATGCGTGAATCAAGAAGTTGCAGAGAAATCTACAAAGCAAGAAGTTGATGTTGGGTGTCGCGCACGCACAATCCGCAATGATGAACGTCACTGTGACTTTTTTGAACATCAATTGCTTCGTCCGCGTCCTGGTGTTTATTCATTGAATGAAATTCGTCAATTCGGTGCTGGGAATGGTATTTGTCCTTATTTCCTTACAAAGAGACTAATTTCAGAAGCAACAGTCATTTTCTGCTCATTTGCTTATACTTTAGATCCAGGAGCGAGTGAAACTGTTTTTAAGACAATACAAAGCTCAGGAATTGTCGTTTTCGATGAAGCCCATAACATCGATGACGTTTGCTGCGAATTCATGAGTATGTGGATCAATCAACCAACATTAGATCTCGCTGCTATTGGCGTTGATACAGCGAAGGCAAAAGAAAAAGAAATTCGACAAAGAGAACAAGAAAAACTGCAAAAAGCATTCGATCAAATGAAAGAAAATCTGAAAGAAAAGGATTCATTGGCACCTGAAACATTAGAATTACTATCGTATCGTAACATTCCTGAGCATTTATTGAACAAAGCTTTACCAAGTTCAATCAGAGATTTTGATGATTTCATCGACAAAACGAAGAAGCTTATCAGATTTTTCACTAACTTTATACAAGGAACAGAGAGGCCAAGCATCACTACGAAGCAAGCGGATGCATTGCTACACAATGAAACTGTTGCAGCTGATGCACCAATTGATCCATCAGTGACCGAAATAGAAAGATATTCACCAAACTCAGTTTTAGGACTTTTAGTCCAAAAAACAGGTCTGGATACATTGGCAATGATAAAGATGCCCGAGCAATTGGCTAATTTCATTGTAGGAAACAAACTTCCTGATTATGAGAAATATGCAGCTTTAGTTGATGTTTTAGAATTTGCTTCAATTATTGCAGAATATGATAAAGGTTTTACAGTTTTTGTTGAACAGAATCAATTCGGAACTGTTATGCAAATGGCGTGTTTAGATTGTACTTTTGCCTTCAAGCCAGTTGTAGCACACTTCAAACGTGTTGTTATCACATCAGGAACTTTATCGCCGCTTTCAATCTATCCAAAGATGCTCGATTTTGAACCTGTTACTTCAGCTGCATTTACAATGTCATTTTCACGACAATGTCTTCTTCCGTTAATTGCATCTAAAGGATTCATGCAAGCTCCATTAACAAGTTCATACAAGCATAGATCGAATCAAAATGTTGCAATAGGTTATGGTTTGTTGCTTCTCGAGTTGTGCAAAGTCGTTCCCGATGGAATTGTTGCTTTCTTCCCTTCATATATTTACATGAATATGCTTCTCAAGGAATGGATGTCAAGTGAAATCATGAATGATATTATGAAGTACAAACTTGTCTTTATTGAAACACCGAATGCTGAAGAAACAGAAAGCACACTTGCAAACTACCACAATGTTTGTGATTCAGGAAGAGGCGCTGTTCTTTTGGGTGTCGCAAGAGGAAGAGTTTCTGAAGGTATCGACTTCAGCGATCACTACGGCAGATGCTGTGTTCTATTCGGTCTTCCGGTCAGAAATACAACATCAGTCGTCGTTCAAGCGAGAGCTGACTATTTGGAAGCCAAACTTGGCATCAAGAAGGAAGATTTCTTGATTTTCGATGCTATGAGAGCTGCTTCGCAATGTGTTGGTAGACTTTTAAGAAGTAAGAAAGATTATGGTGTTGTTGTTATGGCGGACAGAAGATATGCAAGGCGAGAAGTCAAATCGCAGCTTCCACATTGGATTAATGAATTCTTGGATAACAGATCAGGCAATGGTGTTCACACTGATGATGTGATTGAGAAAACAAGAGAATTCATGCTTCAAATGGCCCAGCCATTCGTTTTGGATATTTCTAAGCTTAAGAGATTATCAGAACTCAAAGGTCCAAGTCATCATGACGATAAAGAACAAGAAATGGAACTTCCTGATCCAGAACCATTATTAGCTTAATTTTTTATGTTTGATATTTATAAATTATTGATTGATTTCAACGAAAATAGTATATTTTTTATAAGTATGGATAATAAAGAATAAAACACAAAAACAACTATTGAAATTATATTCCTGAGCTGACAGCGGACTTGAAGAATCTGTCTCTGATCTCGTTCTTTGCCTTTGCTCTGTACTGTGCGAATGTACCTTCGAACTGAACGAGCTTCTGATCCTTGCAGATGTAGATCTGTGCTTCAATCATTTCAGCGAAGTGCTGATCGTGAGTGACAGCGACAATAGCTCCCTGGTAGCGTTGTAGTGCCATACCAAGAGCCTCGATGGAATCCATATCTAAGTTGTTTGTAACTTCATCCAACAACATAACGTGTGGCTGCATCATAGCGCAGGCGGCGAGGACAACGCGTGTCTTCTGGCCACCAGAGAGTGACTGAATTGGCTGAAGTGACATTTCACCACCAACACCGAACTTACCGAGGTGCCGACGAATCTCGTTGAGAGAGTACTTATCCTTGTACTGAGCGAGCATGAACTGAAGTGGTGTGATTCTGTAGTCGAGCTGATCGACATGGTGCTGTGAGAAGTGGGCAACACGGAGGTTTGCAACACGCTGGAACCAACCGTCCTGTGGCTTCAAGTTCTCGAGAAGGATGTTGATGAATGTGGACTTGCCGATACCATTTGCGCCAATGATGACAGCTCTTGTCTTCTTCTTCACGACAAAAGACATGTGATCGAAGATGACCTTGTTCGGGTTGTACTCGAAGTGGATGTCTTCGCATGTGATAACTTCCTCCTGAGCGGCCTGTGTGGACATGGAGAAGTCGAATCTGACCGGTGGATCTCTCTTGATTGGTGTAACGATCTGTGATTCTTGTTTCTTGATCTCCTTCATCCTGGACTGTGCGAGAGATGCTGTTGAGGCCTTTGCACCAAGTCTTCTTACAAAGTCCATCTTGTGCTCGATTTCCTTCTGCTGAGCAATGCTCTGTTGTTCAAGCAACTGGCAGCGAGCCTCGAACTGCTGCTCGAATGAGGAGTAGTTGCCCTTGTAGATCTCGAGGTGTTTATCCTTAAGATGGATGATGTGTGTGCAGACGTTATCAAGGAAGACTTTATCGTGAGAAATAACCAATAAGCACTGATCCTTGCATTGCGTTGTCAAGAATTCTTCGAGCCAGCAAACAGATGGCGCATCTAAGTGACCTGTAGGCTCATCGAGCATCAGAACATCTGGCTTGATGTAAAGAGCTTCTGCGATGGAAACTCTCATTCTGAAACCACCGGAGCATGATGAAAGCGGAGAGTGCAACATATCATCGGAGAAGCCGAGAGCTGTCAAGATCATCGAAGCACGTGCTGGAGCATCGCGGCCACCGATTTCTTCGAAACGTTCTGCGCATTTGATGTATTCTTCGTGAGCTGTCTCTGAGACTTCCTTCTCGAGTTTCGTCATTTTCTCCATCAACTCTGTTCTCTCCAAATCGATGTCTAGAACAGCCTGGAGAACAGTACGCTCTGAGATTGGTGCCTCCTGCTCAACGTGGATGATGAGCATGTCGTCAGGCACACCGCGAAGTAATGAAGAATTGACATATTTCATGAAAGTTGTTTTGCCGAGGCCGTTGCGTCCAACGAGACCATAGCGGTTGCCAGGGGAAATGATGAGGGAGCTGTCCTCAATGAGTGTGTGTGGACCAATGTTGACATTGATGCCCTTAAGATTGAGATGCTTTGGATTGCGAACGAGTGGTCTTCTGAAGCCAAGACCCTTCTTGAACTGTGAGTTTTCGCGATCGTTTGCTGCAAGGCGTTCTTCGTTGATTCTCTCGATGATTCCTTCTTCTTTGCGCAAGTTTCTCTTGTAATTCTTCGCTGTGACGTCGTCTGCGAGTGCTTTGACTGTACCAACCTCCGTCAATTGGAGTCTGGCCATAGCCAATGCGTCCGCTTGGAATGGATCCTCAGCGTATTCAGTCATTAATGAAGACATAATAATTGGCTGTGTAACTTCCATTTTTGGTGCTTCTTCTTCCTCGGTCTTCTTTAGGTGGAATAATGCCGTGCAAAGTTCTTTGCAGTCGTCCTCAGACTCTGCAATATTTCCGATATCAAGCAACATAGGGACAGCGATCTCGCAGAATTCGTCGGCAGACTCCGTTGAACCCGCGACTTCGACTAAGTACGAAACAATCGACTCATCCGGGACAATGCTCGTGAGTTGGTCGGTCAAAACTTCCATTCGAGGTCGGATTTTGCACTTTTATTATGTTTGTGATATTTACACAAAATCTAAAATTTTTGTGCTTTTTGTGATATTTGGACTCTCTGTGTTGTCTATTCTCGGAATTCCGTGTATTGGCTGCGAAATGGGCTTTATTTCATCGAATTTTGAAATTTTCCAAAAACAAAACTCTGATTTGGATCATTTCGAGTATTGCACCCTATATATATTTTGACAAGATACTTAAACTTTTGCGAATCAAGTTGGAACTCACAATATATTTGCAAAATCAAAAAAAACAATTCAATAAGAGTTCGAAACTCTATGCATAAGTTTCACTCAATGCAATAAATTGTACCAAAGCTCCTATTTGTCTAATTTTCAAAGAATATTAATTATTTCATGACTCAACTATTATCGGACAAATGCTAATTAGGCAAAGTCCACCATTTCTTAGCTTTTCATAATGGAATTACTGTAAATATATTTACTACCACCTGTCTCATATTGTCATTATAAAAATAGCTGTGAATATATTGTGATAAACAATGAAAATAGATTTCAAAGTATCCATCATTTTGCTCATTTATAAGATTGCATAAATCTCTTCCACAAGACATCTCAACTCAAGAAATTTTAATGGTAGCTGCTGTTTGAAATCATGAATGTGTTTAATTCGTTATTTTCACAAACAACATATTTGATTTGAAATGCATATTGAAATACAAACATTTTAGTCAAATAACAAAAAATAACACTATTTTAATGATTCGAGAAGTCTCTTTGATTCATTCGCAATGTCAGGAAACTCTTTGCATTCAACAAGCTTCTCTAATATTGGCTTTGCAATATCTTTATGACTGACTTTAGCAACATAAAACAGCGCAGGTGGATATCCAAGGTTTACTGCTCTATCTAAATACCTCTGTCTCTCAGAATATCGTGTAACTTTCGCTGCAGCAAATGCAAAAGATCCATTAGTTTCGTCTAAGTTCGCGCATTTTAGGAATAACTCTTTCGCAAGCTCTTGATTCTTTTCTACATGTTGACCATTATTTAACAATATAGCATAATGATATATTGCATGTGAATAGTTTTGTTCACTCGAAGCTTTTAATAGTTCAATTCCTTCCTCAATTTCATTGTTATTCAATAACGCTGAAGCAAGATCATACATTGCCTTTGGATTTTGTTTCGTTCTATATTCTTTTCGAGCTATTTTCACTGCTTCTTTAGTATCACCTCTTTTCGTTAATAATAATATCAAATTAAATGTTGCTATTTCAGAGCCTTTCTCTGAAGCTTGTCTATATAATTCTAAAGCTTTGTCTTCATCTTTTTCTACACCTTCTCCTTCTTCATACATCTTGGCTAAATTGTTTATTGCTGCAGGATCTTCTCCTTTATCAGCAATTTCTTTTGTAGCATTAAAATCTCTTTTCATAACACTAACAAGTAACTTTGCATCTCTGTGGCCTAATTCTGCAGCTGTCTCTAATTCCTGAATGTTATCACTTCCCAGGCCACGCAAATACATGCTTTCGGCATCATCTTTACCTTCCGCTTCTTTAATGAGTTGCTGCAAAACAAGTTGTGAATTCGTGAAATTACTTTCAGGTTCTGTTGCTTTTTGCAATAAAACACGTAATTTTTGTGGATTCTTTTCCTTAAGATATTCAACAAATTCAGGCAGAGCCTTCGTGTATCCCTTCTCCGCAGCCATTTGCATATATTTTGCCTTTTCTTCTTTGTGTTCTGTGTAAATTGCATAATAATAACATGCGCGTGATAAACCAGCATCAGCAGCCGCTTTCATGTATTTTTGCTTTAGTGATTTATCAACATCTCTTCTTATTGCAACATTAAATTGTGCTTGTGGCATTCCTGCTTCAGCTGCTTTGTTTAAATATTCAAGATAATTTTGATCACCTGTAGAAGACAAAACCATTGCTAAATTAAACATCGCTATAGGATAATCTTGGTCAGCAGCAAGTTTATAATAGTGAATTGCCTTCTCAATATCTTTTTGCAAACCATGTTTTCCTTTTTCATAAAAAGAACCTAATATATTATTCGCTGAAGGAATATTGAGCTCAGAGGCCTTCTCATAATACGTTAAAGCCATTTTTGAGTTTGCTGTAACTAAATCTCCAAATTCGTAAAGGTGAGCTAATAATAATATTGCGTTTTTATGATTTTTGTTTGCTGCTAATTGTAAATATAACAGTCCTTGCGTTGTATCTTGATTCAAAAACTTTCCATTTATCAAGTATTTGCCTAATAAATATTCAGCAGGGCTATATTTAAGTTTTGCTGATTCAAAAAGAAGCTCCTTTCCTTGTTGTATCTCTTCATTGTTATTTTCTTTCAATAACGATCTCGATGTTTTATATAATTCTTTTGCTTTAGATAAATTCTCCGATGGATCATCGCACTGTGATTTCAATGCATTTATTTGTATGGATTCATTTCTAGCAGACATTTTGATTTAACTGATTGATAAATTGAAAAAATAACTTAAAGAAAAATGGCATATTAATAAAATGTAATAGCAGCTCTAAGTAAATTAAGACTTTTTGAATCTAAAAACTTAATTAATTTGAGTGAAAAAGAAAAACAAACAAAAATATTTAAACAAATTAGAATTCAAATTCGTCTATATTGACAGGTGGTGCGAACTTTGCTTGTCCCAAACTGTGTTTTAGTTCTCTTCGTTTATATGGAACTTCAATTTTTGCAAATTGATCGTGATGCTTCATATTACGAGCAATTTTCTTGATTGTAAATATAGCAAAAAGGGAGACACCAATTGCTGAAGTAATAATGTTATGTGATTGGAATATTGGATAAACTTTAGTATTCAAGTAATTTAAGTAATGTTCTGTTATATTTTCTTCGAGCTTAGCGTTTAACATAGTGTAAAGCTTGTTAACTAATGCTGGGTCAGATTCATTATTATTAATAAAATCGGTGAATATATTTGCATATCGTGGATACTGCGATTCGTTTAGTAATGCGAATGGAAACACAAAACTGAGCATAAATAAAAGTGGAGTTAAAATTGCAACAATATAAAGGAAAGAAGCTTTCATTATGTGATTTGCGATATTCATGACGATAAGGAATATGTCAAGAAATACAATAACGCTTAATTTCGTTGATATTTTGTTAAAGAAATCGATTGACCACAATTTAGACTGCATTTCGATGAAAATTCGAGCGTGAACGAAAGCCATCGCGATGTATATAAATAATGAAAAAACTGAAACAACATCCATTAATTTTCCGAACTGTTTATAAATCAACATAATAATTATGACACTTTTACGAACCTTAAATATACTTCATTTGCGACCTCAATCTTAAAGACATTATTATTCAAAATCTATGGTATCATTAAAACATATTCTATCTGTAGATTGCATGCATCAGGGTTATAATGCATGGTTTTAAAATAATATATTTGATCAAATATAAATCATATTTTAATGTTTCAATATGATTTGATATGATTACAAGATTTTTTCTTCATAGTATATTTAAATATAAAAGAATTGAATGCTGATTTCATTTATAAATATGAGTTTGAAATTGATTTTGTTTTATCAATCGCTTTGAAAGAATGCGTTGAAAAACGCATAAATATCATGAATCATTGTTGCTAAACTAGGTTACTATATTCTTATAGATCTTTATTATATTGTGATATCAGAAGATTCATCCAATATTATGTTGATGTCAAGGGAGATTAATAAAAGTGACATAAATTTATGGTTATATTAAGAACTCTTTTTTATTTTTTTATTGGATTCATGATATCTCAAGAGATAAAGTTCATATACAACTACGCCTGTGAAGTACAGACTGCATTCAAATACACAAATCGCCCAAAAGCTCTTGAAATGCGAAAAGAGATAAAATTAGCATTTAAAAACGCATACAATGAATATCTGACTTACGCAAAAGGATATGATCACTATAAACCCATTACTAGGCACGGTGTTGACCAATTTGGTCTCTCTTTTTCACTTTTTGATTCTCTTGATACTTTATTATTGATGAACTTAACAAGAGAGTTTGAAATTACAAAAAGATATATAATGGAACGTACGGATTTTAAAATAAATTCAAATATATCAATTTTTGAAGCAACGATTCGAAATCTTGGTGCTTTGTTAACAACATATGAGCAAACTAACGATCGCAGTTTCTTAAACAAGGCTGAAGAGCTCGCAAATGAACTTATTCGTTCATTTGGCACATATGTATATTATCCTCGCGTGCTTTTTAATCCTGAACATAACAAATCATATGATCACAAATGGGCACTATCTACCACACTTTTATCAGATATTGGAAGTCTACAAATGGAGTTCTATACTTTAACACACTATACAGGGAAAGAGTTTTATTGGAACAAAGTTGATTATACTTCCACACTCTCCAATCTATTTGCAATACCACCAACATTCCTCAACTATCTTAATCTCTATGGCTCGCTTTCTAGTTCGTTCTCTTTTGATGCATTTGGGGATTCTTACTTTGAGTATCTTTTAAAAATGCATCTTTTGGCTCCTTTAAATAATACGCACTGTGCTCGTGCTTTTTACAGATCCATAGATCGCGCTACAAAGCAATTGCTGACCACTTCTAGAGTCGGTGGCTATGAGTTTCTTAATACAGTCAGGGGTGGTTCGTTTACGAACAGGGTCTCTCATCTTTCGTATTTCTTGCCGGGAACTTTACTTCTTGCAGAAAGAACATTTCCAAAAATTAAGCTCTTTTCTGATTTAGCAGACAGACTTCTCAATACCGCGATCAGAATGCATGAAAATTCACCAACCGGATTAAGTGGTGACGAAATTTTGTTCAAGACAAATGGATATGAATGGACCGATTCTACTTACAAACTACGTCCTGAATATGTTGAATCTTTGTTCTACTTATGGCGTGTAAGACATAACTACATAGCAAGGAAATTCTCATGGGAATTATTCAAGAGTATTGAAAAATACGCAAAAGTTGGAAAAGCTTATTCATCTATCTCAGGAACAAACACAGATATACCTTCATATGAAGATCACATGGATTCATTCTTCTTAAGCGAAACGCTTAAGTACTTATATTTGACATTCAGCGATGATAACGAAATATCGTTGGATGACTACGTATTCACAACCCAAGCACATTATTTGAAGAAAAAGAATAGATTAGAGAAAGAAGAAGAATATATTGATGCTCCGAGATTTCCAAAAATTTAAATACTTAATTTGAACATAGTTCAAGGATAGTTTTGAACTTTATTAGCATAGAGTAATGTTTTGATAGATAATTGTTTTGTTATATATAAATATTTATTTGTTGTTTTGTTATATTATTGATATATTTAGATCTTTTACTATCATTTTATCTACAAAATATCAGTTTTTTATTTTTAATTTGCAATAAAATTGAAAAATTATATAGTCGCAACAAACACATAAATCATTGCAATGCATTGGCATCATCATACTAAATCTACTAACAGTCTTTAAGTCGTTCAACACATACTTAGGTGGAGCTATTGATTCATATAAATTATAAAAATGACACAAATAATATATTTTCAAAATATATTTCTTATTATGAATTTTCTTCAGTAAATATAATAGTTTCTGTTGAATTGTAATACAACGGGATAACTCTAAATGTACAAATATTAGATAATTAAATTAGAAAATATAAAACAAAGCTATTGAACCGTTTTTCCGTGTGAAATAGGTTTTACACGATCAGAAATGCTGAACAAAGAGTGTTTTAGCCTCTGATTTTAAGAGACCGAAACCTTGTCACTTTTAAAAAATGCTGAGTTTTCTTTTCCTCCGATATCTTCTTCCAGGCCGTCATTTAGTCGACACCGGGAGGGGAGAATTAAGCAAGAAGCCGGAGCATTTCTACTACTTAGGTTGCAACCCTCACGACGATTGCCCTAAGAAGATGCAAAAAGTTTTTGGCAATGACTTCGAGAAAAAGGCCTTTGTCATACGTAGAGACCTATTCCTCACATACTTAACACGTGACGAAGCAAGAAATGCACTTCGCGCGGGTTTCAAAATTCAGAAATTACCGAAACACGACAAACTGACTTACAAAGAGATATTAAACAACACAAATCAATATATTGCACTCATTGCACCGCATTGTAAGGTTCCTTATCGCCATGCTTACATTGGTGATCAATCATTGATTTTTGAATCAAACGATAATGTCGAGGATGTGCTTAGGGTCGTGTCTAGAATCCCCTGTGTCCGCTTAGTCGAACAGCTTCCACCAGCACATTTAAACACAAGATTTAATCGAAATATCGCGCAAATGAAGAATGTTGATTGGGGCAATAAAACATTGTTCAAATACAGTACAGTAAACAAATTCCTTGCAAAAGGACTCGGCGGAAACGGCCAAGTCGCTTCAATCACAGATACTGGTTTAGATGGACAATTATGCTGGTTTAAGGACCCAGATCAGGATGTTCCCACAGAAGTCTTCAACGCTATGGATCACAGAAAAATTTTGACATATTTCCGTTATGCAGATGATAAAGACAATCGCCACGGCCATGGAACGTTCATTGCTGGAATTATTGCAGGCCAAGCGATTTGCCCGAACGATGAAGATGATGACAGATGTCCAGGTACAATCTATGATGGTGTTGCACCGAATACGAGAATCATCATCAATGATCTTTTCAGAGAAGGCTCTGATCTCATTCACTGGCCAGGTAATGGTACAGATGTCTTCATCTATCCAAGGTATATGAGCAGTGCTGTCCAGTATCACTCATTTGACTTCCACACTGGTTCTATTATCAGTTTCTCTATTGACTGGCTTCAGTACTATTTGCCGCAGATGCTTTTGTTGTTCCCTGCTGGTGACTACGGGCGTGTGTTAAATGGCAAGATTCCTTCACCAGGAGACTGCAAGAACGTTCTAACTGTCGGTGCTGTCTACTCTAATGACTTTGGTTTGAACCAAGCTGATGAAGCAACGCCTGTTTACATTCACTTCAGGAATAACACATATCTGGGTTATTGCGATCCAAAGCATGGTAAGACAGTCATGGATCTTACGTCAAGACATGACTACATCACTGAAAAGCTCACGCTCCCAACAGGTGATGGTGAAAAGGAAGTCCTCGTTTGCAAGGAACCAACAGATCTTTCACATCACGAAACGGCTGCCGCTGCTATCGTTTTCGGTGATACACAGCTCACAGGTCAAATCGACAGACCAGTTATCAGACTTCCAGCACAGTCTGTTGATGACTTCGATGTCGATGGTGATGTTACATTTGACTTCTACTATGGTTCTGATGAGCGTCACATTAAGTCGGGTATTAATCAATTACACTTGTCAAGTATCAAAGGCCCAATTGGTCTCCACAGAATCAAACCAGAAATTGTAATGCCAGGTGGTCCTGTTGTAGCTCCAGATGCTGGTGCTAGAGACGGAGAAGTCTGTGGTCCAGATGGTGTCAGAGTTGGCGAAGGCGCAAGTGTTGCTGCTGCGTTTGCAACTGGTGATATCATGATCATTAGGCAATATCTGAAGCACGGTTGGTACCCACACGGTGAGAAAGGCAAAGATGAAATCATCAAGTCATCAAACCACATGCTCAGATCAATTTTAGCCAATATCGCCAAACCAGTTGAAGGACATCCAGACGGTGTTGGTTTCGGACGTCCACAATTGGATAAATTCATCATCACACCAGGAGATTACAACAGATCTAAGCTCTATGGTTACAGATTGTTCAGAAGAGTTGTCAACAACAAAGGCTATGAACAGTTCAACTTCATTCCAGAAGCTGATGGTGAAATGGTTGTCACTGTTGCATGGAACGATCCACCACACGATCCACAGGCTCCGTCAGACGTTTTGTTCAGGATCGACTTAAGAGTCGAAGACTCTGAAGGTTCTCCTGTTAGAGTTGGTAACAGAAAGGAAGAAGAATTCGCTGCTTTCGATGCACAAAACACACTCAAGAGAATTGATGTTAATGTCAAGAAAGGTGTCACATACACAGTTTTCGTCATCATTGAAGACATAGTTTACTTCAGACGTGCGAACTACACATTGATGATTTCCGGTCCATTCGATCACTTCGGTAGCGGTGGCCCAGCTGTCTTAGACTCTCCAACATTGTCTCCAAGATGTCCAAACACATGCGAAGGCGGTGGCACATGCGAGGATGGTTTCTGCGTCTGTCCACCAGATAGATTTGGTGATATGTGCCAGACAGAATTGAGACAAGCCAATGAAGGTGAGAAGATGGAGGAAGAAGCATTCCAGCAATTCGAATGGTCTTACTACGAATTTTCTCTTACCAAATGGGGTTCGAAGTATAAAATCGTTATTGATCTCGCAGATAACATGGATGCGAAATTGTTCTGGATGTTCTCCATCAACGAGCCTCCAACATGGCATCATGCTCAACAAACTTCTCTCCATCACCAATTTGTTATAGTAGAGAAGAACAGACTTATCCTTGATTATCCAAAGTGGGACTTCCTCGAAGCAGGCGATAAAATCATTTTCGCTATCTACTCTTTGGATCCTCGTGAAATTCAATACGCCATCAAGTTCACAACTATAGAAATTAATGAAGAAAAGAAGAATGGGTAATAATAGAAATTTATTTAGAAATTATTATGTTAAATTATGCTGAAATAAAATATTATGTTTAATAACTCTTTCACTTATAGCACCCTCACTACTTAATCTACATAGTTTGGAAGCAAAATATATTTCAAAAAAATTATTTTATTGAGAATTAGATACTGAGAGTCAAAATATAAAAGTCCTGTTGCTATTTGAATCAATATGCATTGAGAAAATATGATTTTAATCAAAAATAAAATTCTCATATTTTATAATTTAACTAATATAAATTAAATAATTCTTGGTATTATGATGGAAAAATAAGAGATTTGAAAATTTTATTTAATACAATAATTTATACAATTGACGTAGATTATATATTTCATATTTTTAGGTTTTGATTAAGGATAATTTCATGATATATCTTCAATTTTATATTTTTGCCATTAAATTATGCTGTACCATAGTATATAGAATCCATATTTTAATGGAAACAATCTCTCTTTAAATTGAATTACTCTGTTTCGAAAAATTAATCAATAAAAGTGACAATGCTTGTTGAGTTTAGAATTGTCAAAGGTCGCAGTTTTCGACTGAATCTCATTGAAAATGTCACCGTCCGTCAAATTAAACAGTACCTCGTCGACAAGAACTACATTCAACCAGGAATTGTGAAAATTATTTTTCGTTCACGCTATTTATCAGACTTAGTTAAAATTTCTTCGTTAAATCTCAGAGCATACGACTTTTTAATATGCTACAGCAAACCACCGAAAGAAAAAGAAGAAAATTCGTCCCAAAATGAAAATCAGAACGAAAATCAACAACAAAACCAAGAAACCGGCGAAGACCCTCCGGACCCTGTCACAGAAGAAGCAAGAACAGAATTAAATCGAATGGGATTTTCAACTCGAGAAGCATACATAGCATTGAGACTGACACATAACGATGTTGATCAGGCCCTTGAATTGCTTTACCAAAACAGAAATACTCATGTTGAAGTTAATCACGCTGAAACAAGATTAATTTCGACACCTTCGCGAAATCGTGCACTGAGGGCCATCGAATTTTCAGAAGAAGAACTTGTACATCAAAGCGCTCGAATAAATCCTGTTTCAATTGAAGTTACTGAGCAAACAATTCTCGATGAAATGCCAAGCATTGGCAATGACCTTCATTCTCTTCCGATTGTGGAGGAAATTAAAGCACATCCAGAAAGATTTTCGAACTTTATTAAAATAATTGATTCAACAGATCACGATTTTGCGACTTCAATACGCTCAAATCCTGAATCTTTCCTCTTAAAGATCGGATGCAATCCAGATGCTTATGATTGCGAAGAAATTAGATTTATTTCGCCAGAATTCAGATATTTGCCTGTAAAAATCCGCAGGAGTATGAGAAACATTCTCAGAATGAAGCGCACTGGATTAATAAGCATCGTAGAAATGCTTGCTGAGTGCAATTCACAATTCGATGGACCTGTCAGGAAAAATCCTGAAGGATTCATCAGAGGACTCGGGCTTGACCCAAGAGATTACGATTGTGATAGTATTAGATCAGACACACAGCCAACTTTAGATCAAGTTTCGAATTTCCTTAAAACTGACGAATTACAGGAAGTTGAGTATCTGAATAACCTCGGTATAGGAATGAGCTACATTTTAAGTCAACTTGAACATTATGATCGAGATCTTGCAATTCTTCATCATGAATTAACAACGTTATAATATCATTGCATATTTCTGACACGTCTTGTTTATTCTTTGTTTATATATTTTGTTGTTGTTATATCAAATATAAAATTTAATTATCATTTTCAAAAGTAGTTGTTTAAGTTAGTAATGTTATTATAAACAATTGTATATATAGCTTAAAGGATCTTAAGGTCATCATAGTGAAGAATTCTTTCAAGAATATCATCGAGCCATTTAGCTCTCTCGTGACACTCCTTGTAGAATTTGACAGCTTCTGGAAGCTTAGATTGATCATTTCTGATTGCATCCAAAATCTGATTCAAGAATTTGCCTTCAAAGTTGATAGTAATTGAAGGGCACTCATTGCAAATCTTTGGATATTCGTTTAATGCACCCTGGAGATCACCTGCAGCGATTCTCGCTAATTCAGCAACAATAAATGTGCTTTGAGCAGATGTCTGTGTCAAAGCTGTCTTATTTCGAATCATGGCGACCTCTGTGAACTTATCAGCGGCCTCTTTGTATTTTTCTTTATCACATAATAAGTATGCTTGATGTTCGAAGATTTGTGCCTGAAGGAAATCAACTTGTTGTGCTCCTTCTATCGTTTTCAGGGCTCTTTCGAGTGACTGATAAGCTAAATCGACCGCTCCTTCTTTTTCAAGCAAATCTGCTTGTTTCATGATCAATTGGGCTGACTTAGCGGGCTGATTGAGTTCGCATAAGATGTCATTCGACATGTCTAATGCTTTAACTGCTTCTTCTGCAGAATCAGGAGATTTGAAGTACATAAAAACAGCGTTTTGAGCATGAGAAGATGCATTGTTGAGATCTCCAGACTGTTTCAAGCACTCTGCAGCCCTGTAAAAACAGTCACCAGCAGCTTTGAAATTTCTATCGATTTTATAGAGATTCGCTGCCTGATAGAACTTCTCTGCGGCATCATAGGCTTTGTCCTTTTTAGATCCGAAGAATTTTTTGAGACATTTCTCTCCTTCGGCAATAAAAACTTCAGCTTTTGCGTTCGACATTTTTGTCAATTTCTTATATCTAAAATTTTAACCATGATCATACCATAGTCCAAAAAGCATATTTGTTGAACAAAAATTGTGGTCAGACCGATTTTTAAAATTTTATTAAAATTTTATACTTTGAAAACACCTCTAAAGCTTTATAATCGAAATTAAATATACCAAATCTAGCTTGCACTTAAGTGCAGTTCTTTATAATCGCAAAAATTATTTCAATAAATTTTGATCTGTTTGATATTTCAAATTTATCGATACAAAACGTTATGCATTTATCTATATTTTATAGTTTTAAAGCAATGAGATTATATTTCTAAAGACATTTTAATATTAAAAAATAATTTTACTCATAGTCATCATCTTCGTCTTCAATGTCTTCTGAAATATCAGCATCTCTATCGTCATCGTCATCTTCTAGTTCGCTTTCTTTATCGTCTTTATCTTCTTCGAGATCATCTTCATAATCACTTGAACTAAATCTTTTAACTTGCTTGTGAACACGCTTTGGAATTGTTGCTGCAATTCCTACGACATCAGTGAGGTCATCCAAGCTGTCATCACCTCCTCCACGCTTAGATCTTGATGATGATCTCTTACTTCTGCTTGGAGACTTTGATGATTCCGGAATGATTTCTGTCGATTCCGGTGTTTCTCCTTGGACTGGTTCTGGTGCTTCTACTTCATTTTCTGGCTTTGCAATTCTTATCGGTTTTGCTGGAGCTCCTTTGATCTCTCGGAAGACATAATTAGCGCATTTGTTGGCATTTGGCAAGTTCTGGATCAAATATGTGACAACCGGTGCAGTGAGAAGGAATGCATCTGGACCGGAAATGGAATTCGTCTTGGATTTAGACTTCTTAGCTTCAGAAACAGCCTTAAGAACATTCACCCACGGAGATGATGGCGAATCTGCTGTGAAACAGATCTTCGGATCATCCTCCATGTAAACTTTGAATACAGGATTCTTCTTTCCTGTGTCGCAAATCTCTGAGATCCAGTTTACGCGTTCTTCAGGATTCTTCACCGAAGCAAACTGTTTGACTGTCTTGAATCCTGCTGGATAGATATATCTTGATGTGTGCCACCCAGGCCTATCATATACGACATAGCCTATGTTGAGGATGAAGCTCGATTGTGTAATCATGATCGGATATTCTATTTCACCATCTTCGAGTTCAGCAAGACCTGAAACAGTCACTGGTTTTGGTGCTGCTGCCGTTTCAGAGCGTTTATGTTTCTCTGCCTTTGGCTTCTTCTTGTCGAGTGGTTTAGCAGCGGAGTTTCTAAACTGATCCAACGCTTCAAGTCTTTTAGCTACTGCGTGATCATTTGTCATGAATGAAGGCGGTTCTTTCTCAAACACTCCTTTAAACCTCTCTCTGGAGAATATAGAGTTCAATTCACCGAATCCGACTTTAGCAACTTCCAAGAAGAACGCATATTCGATCTCCGGAGTCCACTGTGGAGGTGCTTGTCTCCACTTTGGTGCATTCTCGAAGAAAATCGGACCTGTTGATTCATCGAGTTCTTGTAACATCGCATGAAGTTTCTGCATCGCGCTGATTCTCTGTAGAACTTTCTGCCCAGTGTTGTAGATCATGTTGCCTACAATCTGTTGTGGATTCTCGCATGCTGCTAAAATAAAATCGACGTATTCTTGGATCTCGACGACACTGTGATCGCAGTTTGTTTGCACTTTAATTATATCATAGTTCTTTTCACCATCAGGTGTTGTGAGACCATATTTGAGAACGAACTGGATAACACGTGACATTTCCTCTTGTGTCCATCCATCGTAGTTCAACTGAATCAAAGCTTCAATGACTTTCTCATCGCTCAATTGAAGACGCTTTGCGGAATCTGCAAGTCTTTGTGCACGCTCATCAAGCTTAATGTGATCTGTTATCTGCTGTCCATCACCGAGAATTGGAACTAAGTCAATATCAGAATCTGCGACATGATCATAAACGCCAAATCCATATTTGAAGTTCACGTAGAGTAAAGCTTTGTCCATGCTTTCACCCCATATCTGTGCTGGACTTGCACCCGCAAGCTTTAGTGGAGGGATCTGCATCCAATTGTCTGGATTCTTTTCGAACAATGAGCAAATGTAAAACAGGATTTCTAAATGCCTCAAGAATGGAATTGCATCAACTTTCAGCCTATCAATGAACAATAAATCAGAGAAAGGCTTTTCATTGATGAAACTCTTTTGTGCTTTGATATCTTCTTCAGTATCTTGACTCAATAGTGATCTTGCAACTGGAAATGCAGCAAGACTTTGAGCGAGTTTAAGTGTCTCTCTGATGATTGATTTTGTTGCTAATGTGATCTCTTCCTGAGTGTAATTGAGTCTTGATAACTTGATTAAATCTTTCGTTCTGTTCAATCCAACTCTTTGGATCCATCTAATTAATGTTTCTCTATCAGCAACTGTCCATTTCTTGTTTGGTGGTCGATCGCTGACTAAATTTAATTTCGGAGGATCGAACTTGAAAGAAGGATCGCTTTCGTTGAATAATATTTGCCAGAAATCTTTGATGTCGAAAGCATCATCACTCTTGAAAGTGGCTTTCGCAGATTCGAGTGAAGCAGCACTTAACAGCATATCAGGTGTTGGAAGAGGCTGTTGTACCATCGCTGTGATTGATGCCTTCCTGCAAATCTGCGCGATATTTGCCATCTGCGGGGAATTATAATCGTTGCAAATAGCGAATAACTTATCCTCGAACAAATCTGATGTTTCAAGTCTATAAATCTCTGAAACTTTAGAAACAGAAATTCTTCCTTCTCTGTGTGTTCTAAGGATGCTCATCCAAACTGTTTGTGGCTCATCAATGAGAACAGCAGTGTCAATGATGTGAAGAGGAATGTCAATTTCATGCGATAAACGACTGTCCAAAAGGAAAACAGAGATTTCACCTTCGATGAATACTTCGGAGCCATTTTCTGCAGAAGCATCACCGCGAGTGAATCTTCTCCATGAAATATTCATCTGACGGAGGATATCTTCGAGTATATCAATGAAAGTGATGAATTGTGAAATAACAACAATCGATTTTGCATCTTCAATTGATCTTCCGATCATTTCAAGCAAAACTTGCAACTTTGTTGAAGAATTGACATTGTCAACATCAATATCACCGTAAGCAATCAGTGGATGATTGATGCATCTATAGATCTTTTGTGCTAAATAGTAGAAATTGTTTTGTGCGATGTTTGCTTGGTTTTCTTTGATTGCGCGTTGAATCGCCAAACTTTGGATGTTATTTATTGGACAATTAACAGTGAAGTTCTTGCAGTTTGTTGCTCCACGCTTATGTTGTCCTTGCATGATTGGATCGACGACCTTTTTGAGGTTCTCGGCAGCCGTTTGTTCTTCTTCAGTGAGTAATTGTTTGATTTCTTTCGTTGAACAATCTTCAACGATTTTATTGATACCAGGAAGTGTCGTTGAAAGGCTTTGATACTCAAGTTTAACTTTCTTGTACAGCTCGAGTTTCTCCATTTCTTTGTAATGCCTGCGATTGACTGTGTTGTTGTTATCATTAACGATCAAAAATCTCCAACTGATATTCTTGAAATATTCGAGTTCTGACACGAACATATCAGGAGTTGTGATCATTACGTTGTATTTCAATACGTGAGGAGCGAAAATCATATCAAGTTCGTTCATTTTCGATTTACTGTCTTTAGAACCTGCGTAACACACAGGGTGAGTTCTAAATGACAATTCATGTAAAGCAATGTTGAATAATTCGATTTCATCATATGCAGAAATAATCAAAAACGGTCCTTTTTCTTGCGGATTCAGCAATAAATCCGAAATTATACCCGATATAGCGCGAATTGATCGAAAACAATACTTGTCGGTTATATTTATCGAACTTTCTGATAGAACTTGCGCTTTTAAGTAATTGTAAGTGATTAATTCCTGCGAAGTCAGTTCGAGGTTTGTTTTTTCTGGGAATGAAAATGGTCTTTGCATTGATTCATCCAATGTTGGAAGAGTTTCGAGCGATAAGTCACGGAAACGATCAACTTCCAGTTGTGGGACATCGGTTTCCCATGTTAATTGATCATATCCGAGCTTTTTCCATTTAACGAGGAATTTATTATTGCTTTCTGAAACGATTTTATCCATTATTTCGTATTCTGGATCATAGAAAGGAGGTTCTGTCTTTATTCCTGTGCGATTTGCCCTCGCAATGAAGTTCTGTCCCTCAGGAAATCTTTTAATTTTGGAATCTTGAACCCATTCGAGCTTCTGGTATGATTTTCCTTTGAATTTCACCAAATATTCGCAACTTCTGCCCTCAGTTTTCTTCATTCCGAGGATTTTCTCATATGGTAACTCGTCGTCTTCTGACGACATTTTTATTTGACAAACGTCATTTTTATTATTTTATTTGTCATATTTACATTTTACTTGTCATATTTTTTCTCACGATTTCTAAACTAAAATAAAGCGATATCTATAAACAAACAGATAATAAATATACTCACTTCATCTTTAACTTTTCATTTTTATGGTATGCAAGATAATAAAAAAGTTTCATTTTCAATTGAATATATAATGATCATATATGCCTAATATTAATATCTGTAATGACGTATGATAGGTTGTGGTAATTTTAATAATACTCTGATACCTTGAATATGATTATTGATTGATAGTGAGAAAGATAACTGAAAATTTGGCATGTAACCTTTGTTGATTTGACTGTTTACATGTCAATATTTATAATGTTCATTTATGTTATTTTCGCGCTTTTTTGCGCATCATTTTTCGGCTTCGAACTTATGTCTTTATTGCTTCAGAAGCAGTTCGATATATTCACGAGGATGGCTATCGGCGCCACTTTTGGAATTCATTTATCATCTTGGATATTTTTCATCACTACATTAAGAATACCATTATCAACAGCGCATGGATTGATACATAACCTTGTATTACTCCTCATTTCATTAATAATCGCATATTTCAGGAGAAATAGAAAAATAAATTCGCCAAAACCATTAAAACCGTTGACATACGTATTCGGAACACTCATTCCTTCGTCAATTGTTTCTTATCTTCTATGGTATGGCTTGTTACACAACGGAATTGAAACGATGGGAGCTGCATATGGCGATTTTCCGTTTCATATGAACCTTATTACATCATTCGTTTACGGATGCAACAAATATAGAAAGAATTTATTCGATATATTGTCACCGTTCTACGCACACGAAAAATTAGCTTATCCATTCATTCCTAATTACTATGCAGCTGTTTTGATATCATGTTTCGATACTTCTATACACGATAGTGCTGTATTTCCTTCGATTATATATCTTCTCGCTTTATTTATAATTTTGACAAATATAACATTCCAAATTTCTAAAAGTGAATTCTCGTGCTGCGTCGCTCCATATTTGTTTTTGTTCACCGGAGGCCTCGGATTTACGAATTACATGGATCCAACAATAAGAGGTGAATGGAACATTGATTTTGTTCATTATTGGGGCAAAGATCAAGAAGAGTTTTGGTTCCAGACCGTAGTACACATTCTGTTACCACAGCGTGCTTCTCTGTTCTCAATACCTTTGGCTTGGGGATCTATAGCGATTTTAATGTCAACCATAGATAGTTTGGATATTTCTCCATATATCGCTGTTTCCTTCATTGTTGGAATTCTTCCACAAGTTCACCCGCACTCTATCATTGCTCTGATGGAGTGGGGATCATGTTTCGGCTTTATACAATTAATAAGAGTCAACAAACGCAATGTTCTAAAGTTAATAAGGAACTATTTCGTTCTTGGTGTTATTGCAATTGCTGTTGGTGTTCCTCAGTTTATGCCGTACTTCGAAAGAACATCATCGCAAGGATTCTTCACGTTCGCTCCAATTTATACAGAAATAAGAAAGAGTGGATTCATTAGACTTTGGTGGTATGCTTTAGGCGGATTCTTTGTTTTATCAATGATCCATGTTCCGATCATTCTCAAAGGAAAAGAATTATGTTTCTACATTCCTTCACTTTTAGTGTTCTGGCTCAGCAATGTCATTTGGTATCAGCCATGGTCATTAGATAACACGAAAGTATTTAATGCAGCATACATTCCTTTGGCGTGTGCTGGCATCGCATATTATTTAGTCTCGCTATTGAAATTCAAGAAGATTGGATATGTTATTTCAATTGTTACATTCATATTCTGCATCGCAAGCGGTTTTATATCTGTTTGCATTTGCTTCTCAAATGTTTATGATCTTTGGTCAAGGAGAGGCGAAGAATATAAGATTGCACGATTCGTTATTAATCAAACACCTCATGATTCTGTTTGGATTTCCGATAGTGATCACCGCAATCCAATTGTTTGCCTTGCAGGCAGACAGATTTTGCTCGGATATAGAGGATGGCTCGCATCACATAATCTTCCAGAAGCTAGAAGAATGAGGATCATTCAAGACTTGGGAAGACTCCCTGAGAGAACAGAAGAGATAGACAAATTTAATGTTTCATATGTTGCTATCAGAAAAGGATTTGATGAAGTTACTTTTAATCCTGATCCAAACAGCAAGAAGTGGGCCTTAATCATGAATTCAAGAACATGTAGAATCTACAAACGAACTAAATAAATCTATTCCTATATTGTTATTAACCAGTCATTTATTTCTGTTCATATTATGGAGTAATGCAATTTATCAAATCTATTGATGAGAATGTTTAAAAGATTCCTATGTTTCATTTCAGATCAAAATCATTAAAATTAACTCGAATGTTTAATAATATCTTATTATATATTGACATATGATGCTAAATTATCAATTAATAAGCAATTACAAAGATGAACAAAAGTGAAAAATATTGTGTGCGAATTGAGAGGACTCGTCACTTTTGCGAAAAATAAATTTAAAATGAAGTGTATTTTTACAAATCAACAACAAAGGTATAGGATATAGAAGAGTGCTGAACCAAAATCAGCGGATTTGAGCGGGAAATATAAAGTTGATTTCCCAAAATTTCAAGTATAATGATTGATGGCTTGAGGGATCTATTTGTAGGGAGTGTCGATTAAGGATTCGAGGTTAAATTGAGGAAATGAAGAGTCTGGGATCGCTAGAGAGCGAACGCTCCCATTTATGTTTTTGTGTCAAGCCGTTAACCGAAAAAACATAACTTTAAAATAATGATGTTTGGATTATGTAAAAATCACTTTCACTTTACAATTATTTTTCGAAAAAAAGTTGATGAACCCTCTCCAGCCGCATCAAATACTTTTCAGATTTTGAATTGACAAAGATATTTCAAAATTACATTTTTGTCAATCTACATGTCAGAATCTGACAATAATTAGATTTTGATGTGTCTAAAGTATGTTCTGTGGATTATAACTTGTGGATGTTACTAAATAAACGACAATAGAGGCCATTACGAAGTCCTTAGGCTTCGAAACGAATTTCAAAATGCGTTTTGTAATTCCTTTTTTCGAAGTGGGACTGTGACAAAATAGAACAACGTGCTTTTCTGACATGCAACTTATTTTTGACATATAAAGTCAGAATGTCAAAATAAAGGAAAGTAATGTGTTTGGGCGGGAAAAATGGAAAAGTGTCAATAGGTTGAAATGGATTGAACTCAATGTTGGAAGCCAAAGAAGACTTCATTATGAGTAGTTGTGGCCTTATAGTGAAGGATGTTATTTGTGCTATCAGCATCCTGACGATAGCACATCATCCATTTCTCTTTGTTCATTGCAAGTTTTTGTTGCACTCCAAACCTAAGAAAACCAAGAAACTCGGTCGAAATTATTCCGTCTTGCATGGTAAATATGAATTATAAACGAATAATTTGAAGATAAAATAAAAATTTAGTAAAAAATGAATTTTACAAAGAATATAAGGATCAAATTGAGAATCTAAATAATATAAATCAATATATAAAATGAAAGTAACATGAAAACATTATTTAATTCATGATTCATAATTAATTATGAATTTAATGAAATATTAATAATTATGAGAATAAGTAATAATATGAAAATAATCGTGTAATGAAAATGGTATCTGTGAAAAATAAAAAATAGAAAAAAATAATAATTTTTTAATATCAAAAGTGAAAATGTAATGTGTCTTAAAAATTGAATCAATAAGTGGGTTCTTGCTAGGGCCTGGCCACTTGAGGGCTTTGGAAGTCTCAGGCCAACCTCGCCCAATGACATTCTCGCAACAATTTAACCATGCATAAATATCGTTGTTTTCTTACCAATTAGGTATATGCTTGTTGATGATAGAGTTGTGGCTCATCAACAACACTAACCTGGATGTATTGGTTAGACAACAAAGATATTTATGACACTTTTTATAAAGGTGACAATTTGCCCGCGCAAAAAGTGACAATTTATTTTTAAAAGTGACTTTAAGGTTCGCCCGATTACTTTTTGATGTTCACTTTTGTCATAGACTCTTTTCGAAGTTCTTTTGATAGGAAAATAAACAAAAGTTAAAAATGATTGAATAGACAGAGGAGGGTGCAAAAACACAATTGATTTATCAGAACACGCCTGTAATTGTTTAGAATTGAATAGTTGTTTTGATAGCACATTGAAAAAGTGTGAATTTTCAATAGATTTGTTATAAACGTGCTATTTTAGAAGTTGCCTATTTCATGTATTAGAATACAACAATTTTTGTTTACAAGTTATCAAATCGAAAATATGATAAAATGATATATCTTTAGATCTCAAATTTATTTCGTGATAACATTGGATAATATCTTAAGATAATCAAAATACATTTTATGCCCGAACACTTACAATACTATATAAATATAGATAAACAAGAATAACACAAATCAAAAATTTTCGTTTATTTGCTCTGATTTTGTCAATATTTGCGATGATAAAGACATAAATCCTTAAATATCACGTTTTTGGAGCTTTTCATGAAAATTGAAATTCAATATGAAGAGAGAGTCCATTTTAATGCACATTGATATATTGAATGAACATTCAATTGTTAAAATTTAGAAATTTTAGTAAAATAATGATCTATATTCTATAAAACATAGATTACATACAAATAAAATTTTGAATTCATATTTTTATAATGTACGAATTTCTTGAGAAACAAGGCTTAATGGTGAATAGAATGATGGTCGAAGGGTTTTTGGGGTCCATATACCTTGTTTATAGCACTGTTTCACAGACAAATCTCGCATTAGAAAAGTTATATAAAGATAATTTCCCTGAAAAAGATCTCGAAAAGATCCAAACGCTCGATGCAAATACAAAAATGGAGCTTTTCCAGTACTACAGGTATAATGAGTATGTTTATTTGCTGATCGATTACGTTCCATCCAACTTTTACAACATTAACAAGAAGAGTTTGGACTTGAATCCCGATCAATTATTGAAATACACCTATGAGATATTGTGTTCGCTTAAATGGTTCCATGATAAAAACATTTCTCACATTGATTTGAAACCAACGAATTTCTTATTTGACAAAAACGGCCGAATCAAACTCTGTGAGATTAACATCAACTCAATATATGAGCCTGAGCCGCCCAATGTCAGTTATAAGGATACACTGTTGTTTATGGCACCTGAAACTTTGCTTTGCGATCAATATGATCCATTACGAGCCGATATTTGGGCTCTTGGTGTCACTTTTTTCTTCCTTGCAGCTCACATACATCCGTTCTTTATGTCTGATTTTAATACTTATGTTGAGCAAATCAAAAATCGTGTTATACCAATAAACGCAATCCAAAACGATCTATTTAGGGATGTTGTAATCAGATGTTTGGATTACGATCCATATAAACGTCCTTCAGTTGATGAAATATTGGAAATGCCATATTTCGCGAGCTACGTCAAGACAAGGAAATTGATCCGTGAACGATCAATAGCTTCCAGAAGTCAAAGCGTGCTCGTCACAAGCCCAGTTTTGCAGAAATTGACTCAGTTCGGAAATTCAAGGATCTCTCGCGTGTCACTCAAGCGCAGACTGATCAGGCACCTGAGCTATCAACCAAATGCATAATAATTCATTGTTTGTAAAAATATTTAATTTGAATCTTTCATTATATTCATTCTTTTTCTTATATTTCTATAAACCTGTTATATCTAAGCTATAATTCTTCATAATAGAAGATTACACCAAAATAATTTTCTCGAGAATCTTTTTACTTTGATAGCTTACAAATGAATATAACAATAACTCATAAACACAGTGAATAATAACTAACTATCAGATATAGAATATTGCTCAATGGGTAATTTTTAATTATAAATAGTTTTGATGGAATAATTTTGATATTAATTTAAATAGTATCGAAATTCAAAAATACTGAAAAATTATGCTAACTGCAATGTGTACTTGCTACGCTTTCATTGCTAAAAAATGATTTTTAAATTTTACATGTCAAAAATTATATATTACGTGGCAAAATATAATTTACACGACAAAATAATTTTTATGTGCCATAATAATGAATGAACAACTTGATAACTTTATAGTGAGAGTTTTTTGGATTTCACTTTGCATTACAATGCTCATTGTCCTTTACAGAAGGACAATTGCTAAAGATGTTATTCCAAAAGACTTGAAAATATTGTTATTTCAATATTTTGCGTGTTATATTTCATTATTTTTCGTTTCACATCTTCAATTGCCGTACAGATACCAATTGCTTCTCGAAAAAGGACTTACAAATTCCCAAATTTCAGAAATTTTCGCTATCTCAAATATATTTGTCGCAATTTGGAATTTAATTATTCCAATTGTTCTTAAAAAGTATTGCCATGCATCACTTTATATTGGTGTTGCACTATCTTACTTTTTAAATTCATTAATTTATGCATTTAGAACAAATTATTCTCTGTTTATTATATCCGGTTGCTTACAAAGTTTAACTATTCCCACTGCTATGATGTCACTAATGGACTATTGGATGACTGAAGAATTTTTGTTGCCTTCTGAATATAATTCTAATTATGTATTCAACGAGTTTAGAGTTCTTTCATCATTAATATTAACAACAATATCATCACCAATGAGTCATTCTATAGTTAAAAACTATGGGATTCCATCCATTTATTCATTCACGATTGCAATTCCTTTATGTTCGATTGTTTTGATTGGATACTTATTGCATCTTTAAAATAAACCAGATGAGAAAACTATAACAGGAGATTTCGCTGATATGCAGCTTTATTTCATCGAAAAACCAACAAATATATTCATTATATTGATGGATATTGCTTTTGCCGTTTCAACACATCTTTTTATTCACCACATGTCAGCATTCTTGTTCACAGACAATCACAAGCCTCCTATGGGATATGTGCAAGGTGCTTATGGTGTGATGGACTTAATAGCCACACAGATATTTGCACGGATATCAGAAACATTGCCAACAACTTTATGGAATGTTTTGTTGATGATTATAATGTGCAGTTCAATGATATTGATATACATGAACTATAGAAACAAACTGATACTATTCATGCTGATTGGAATAACATCAGCAGCGATATCAGTGACGCATGGAGTTCTCATACAGATGAGGAAACTTTATTATCCAGGAACAATCAGAAACTATCTTATTATGATTGTCAAACTCAACACTTCTTTAGTTTCTTTCTTCATTTTATGGTACACAAGAAATTATGCGATAAGATATTATGTTTTATGGTCAGCAATAATGATTGGATGGGGCGCTGCGTTTTCGATTTTGATCCATAATGTTTCCATTGAAGATAAGAAGCAAGACGAAGATAGTTTACTCGTTGATGAATCTTCATCTATAGAAATAGGAATGATAACTAGAAAATCCAATGATACTGAGAACTAGTTTATTATATTTTGTTTGTATTAAATATTATATGTTACAATAATTGCTATCATTTATATAGAAGTTCCTTAACTAATTGAATCATTGATTTTGAGATTAATTAACATATTAAATGAGATAAATTGATATTTTTATTATTTAGTCTTAGAACAGTTTGAGCATATATAATCGCTTTTAATAGATGAGTTATTGAATGTCATAATGTTATTTTTTATGTGACTAAAGAATATTTACGTTGATATTCCAAATCAGAATAAAATAATCATAAAATGCACTTCTAACATTAATTAATAATCATATATTTTTATGAAATAGTTATGTTAATATGTGAAAATCAAATGTTCAACAGGATAACTCCGAAAAATTAAATAAGTGACAAAAACTTAGTCATACCGAAATATTACGAAAGAGCAGTAAAATATACAAAAACTCATCATTGTTTTGACACGTAAACAATTCGATTTTTAACGAACATTTCCGGCCTGAAAAATATGAATTCGCACAATGAAAAATAAAATTTTAAAGACTTTAAATGATCGCATATCAAAAATAACAATGTGTATAACAATATTCATCATTTCGTTTCGATTGTTATCCTTAAAATATATCTTGAAACAAGTATTTTTAATAACAAGAATATTTTGATAACAAATTGTGTCATGTAAAAAATAAATGGCAAAAGTATTTTTAATCAGATGATTTTATATAACATAATAGTTAGATTTGAAAATTATGATTTGAGATGAATTTATGACATGTAAAATATAACAAGTTGCGAACTTCGCAAAAAATTATAAAATATTGAACCCCAATATATGTTGATAGTATTTTCGCTGTAATTTCACTTCATTTATTGTAATTTCTGATTTTTTTTAGTGTAAGCCTTGCAGTATATTTGCATTCATAATCTATGATGACCAGAATTTTTATCAAAATTGAATGGTGAGATACACATTCAAAAGATTCTTTCATAGTTTTATTATACTTATAATTATATACAAAATGAAATAATTAATTTTTGAATATACTTTCAAAATACAATTTTTCTAAAATATGCAGTTTAGCTATAAGTATAGCAAAAAATATTTTCGAATTCAAAAAATTGAGACTCCGCTAATAACTGAATTTTTTTAATATCAAATAATGCCTTTTTATGGCATTGACTATTGTTACTTAAGCGACTGTGACAATAGCAGCAATCCCTATGACGGATATGTATATAACGATGACTATCAGTGTGTTTACACAATCCCAACACCAGATTTTTATGTCGAGAACTCGAAAACGAATGTTCCGCCTCCGAAAGAGACCAAGAAGGAGAAATTCACATACAAGATGAAGAATGGAAGAAGAGTGGTGTTTGATCATCCACTTCCTCCTGGTTTTCCAATCGATATGTACGATATCATACGTGAAGACATGGAAAATCATGATGCAGAAGAAATAGATGAACGTTATAGACCGGTTGACCTCTTTTATTATGGAAGTGTCGCTATTTTTCCTTTCGCGGGATTTATTTTCTATAAAATGTTTCATAATCACCGTCCAAAGTTAGCTAACAGACTTCTGAACTTCATGATGGGTACTTTTATCGTATGGGGAGCTTTACTTTTCTGTGCTTTAATATAATTTATAATATTTTTTGTTTGTTTGTATGCGTTATTTGTTATAAATCTTTCTATCCTTGTAATAGCTTTTTCTTTATTAGAACCACAGCCCATTCGATTGAGAAATGAAAAATTGTTTATGAGAAGATATTCAATTCAATTATATTACTCATTGGTCACCTGTGCTCATTCTAGAGCTGTCTGTTATTCTCTCGAGCCTCTAATTTTGATCTTTTGTGAAGATTTATTGAACTCATCATTTTTATGCATGAAAGAGGATTTAAGGCCCGACTTGCATGTAAAAGTGATAATTCACCTTAAATTTTTTGATTATTTTTCCTTCTACAGTGGGAGAAAACATCAAAATTTGTTACAAAACAACCTTTGCTTAAAATGATTACTATCAAATTTGGAGTCTAATTGTAAAGGAAAGAGGCTTTAGTTCCTTAAATTTAAAAAAATTAGATTTGGAATTAACATATTAAGTAGAGTTTTAGAGAGTTGTGTTGCTTTATTAGCTAATAGTACATGTGTGCATGATATTACACAACATTATAGCAAATTTGATTTCATTTTAGTAAAATTGATTTAATTGACTTCTTGAAAAACAAAAATTAAAATAATCGAATCAATATGTTTAAAACAACAATATATAATATTAGTTTTTCCTCATATAAATAAGATTTGATAGAAAACTGACTTTTTCTTAATGTCAAACAAATAGCATAGCCAATTTAAATGAAATTATTTATAAATGCGAATATTGTCATGTACCGAAAGATGTCACGAAAAAGTGATATAAAAATGACAATATATGATATGTAAAGTTGTTGGAATCTCCGATTTTATTTGTCAAAATATTATTATTTTTGACATGTAAAGTCCTATAATCATTCAAATTATGTATTAGTTTTTATTTCAAAATCGCGTCTGACGGGAAGAACTGGGGACTGTATTGACACAGGTACCACGCATGCTAGTAGCAAACTCACAGATCTTCCTTTCATACGCCATCATTAAGAAATCAAAGATTTCCACTTCAGAATGCCTCTGAAGAGCAAAATTAAATGCTTGATTGGGACAGGTAGCCAAGGTGCTAGCAATCCCGTCCACAGTTCTTCCTTTCAGAAGCATTCTGTAAAGTAAAACGCTGATTATTTTGAAAATAGAGTCTGAAAGGAAGAACTGTGGACTGGATTGCTAGCATTTTGGCTACCAGTGTCAATGAAGCACTTAATTTTTCTTTTCAAAGTAAATTTAAACAAATATAGGATATCATTCTTCCAATAATCATTTATAATCATATGCCACGTAAATATTTATTTATCCAATATTCATGTTTACATGTCAGATAATGTCGCTTTTATACCACTTTTTCATGACAACTTTCGGTACACAACATATAAATGAGAATATTTAAATAATGTTAGTTTTATTACGAGATTCTCATTTTGATGTATAATGGAATGATATATTTAGAAAGTGGGATGCATTTGATGCATCATCTGACATTTGTGAATAATTCTTGTCGATATATATTTTATCTTTCTGGTGGATCTCGTTCGATTTCTGATTGTTACTTTGAAATAAATAAATGTTCTTACACATTTAATGATGGTTACAAAATCGAAAACACAAGTCAATTATACATCAAATTGAATCATATTGAAACTCACCTATATTTTGGAGTTGCTGCAAAGAAAGAATCATTAAATGATAATGTTTATGGAGTTAAAATTCATGAACTTCAACTTATTGAAGCAATTTTCTCAGAGAAATTTTTCAAGTTTCAAGAATAAACTTTAGTTATCATACATTCTCAATCAACATGAAAAGAATATTAATCAATGCATTCTGAATCAAGTTTATTGAAAGTTTAAATTTAAACATTATTGCTTTCGTGATGAAAATCAAAATTTTTTGATGTTTAATTAGAGATATCATTTTTGGTTATTATATATATTAATACAATCAATCTTCTCAAATATGAAGAACATATCGTGAATTTTGTAAGAGATGAACTGGTTTGGTCTGATATCATTCTTGGAATATAAATTGGGCGCTAAAAAAGTGCCATAAGAAATAAAATGTTTTTATGAAAATTTCTCCAATGATGACAATTAAATGCTTTTTAATGTCACAAAATTACATGAAGCAGATACAATTTGGTCCCAGTATTATCCAGATGATCCAAATCCGAACTTTCACACGTCGATTTCATCGCTTTCATCGGCCTCCGGGTCCTATTATGTAACTAATGTTTTATTTACTAAAAGGAGTGGTCAATGCATCCATTTAAGTGATGGTAGCTCGAACAATAAACTTCTTGTTTATTGGGTTGTTTTTTCATCATTGAAAGGTGATTTTGTTGGATTAGCAATTTATCAGAATTCTGGTAACTGTGTTCAATCTCATGTTTGTAATTATAATTCAGAAACAAGTACATATTCTGCTCATTCTTATATTTCTTTGTCATACAATGATACTTCTTTATTAGTTTATTTCTATGACTCAACAATTGCTAACGCAAAAGTTGACTCTAATTCTTTTTATCAGTATTATGGAGATAACCGAATAAAGAATTTAAATAATTCGTATTCTGTTGGATCAGAAAATGTTGCTTATGCTACAGATGGTTCGAAAACTAGTTTTTGCACATTTTATAATATTACAGCAAATTCAGGAAGAATAATGTGGATTGGTTCATCATCGCAAGAAATTAAATTCTGTAACATTGTAAAAAATATTGATAAACACACAGTAGAATATAATGGAATCATATATGTGTCTTATGGAAGCCATGTTTTTAATAATTTAATATTTAAAGATAATGAATGTATGTATTAGTTTTATTTCTATGGTTTGTCTTCTGCTTCAATTTCAAAATGTTATTTTGAAGGAAACACATTCTCATCGTCATGCAACATTAATGCTATTATTGGTGCAACAACTAAATTTCAAATTATTATGCAACATTTCAACACAGCTTTTTGTGTTGGAAATGTAATCAAACAAGAATCTATTTTCGAGAAAAGACTTTTTAAGCATTGCGTCCAAGGTCTTTATCTTTGTGACTATATGTTCACATAGATTATTATGAATAAAGTCTTTTATTTTTGTTGTTTTAAAATCATTAATTTAAATCGAAGTTAGAAAAAAGATTCTTCTTTCAAAATTAATTAACATTCAAAGGCGTTTCTTATTCAATTAATTTAAAGAAGCATCCACCGCTGATATCACTGAATACAGTGAATATAGATTGCAAATACAAAATCCATTACTTACAATTTTTTAAAATTGATATTGAAAAATTAAAAAAAATAGTTCAAAGAAATGTTTGCTGATTGATCAATTGAAACCGCAAAAATGTTCTTCGTTAATGCTAGTTTGAGAATTAGACTGAAAAAAAGAACACATCCTCCATAGCCAATATAAATAGCAACACATTAAGTAGTATATTTGAGATAAAAAACATAGTGCACGAGAAGTTTGTTATTCGAATCATCTAAAAATTGGATGCATCATTTAATCCACAACATCAGACACAACAACTGGTTTATTGTAACAGCTCTCTTTTATTCAAAAAAATGACGGTTGAAACAGTTGATTGAAATATTTACCCAAACTTTTTTATTGGTAATATTTTTGATAAAAGCATAATATCGGATATTAACATTCCCTGAACATAGAAACTTCTTAAATACACACAATTTCATGGATGAAGCAATTATAATAATTATAGCATCGGGCGAATGTACATTAGCACATATATTTATATAAAGGTAACAACAATATACAATTCAATGCAAAAATATATAATAGTACTATAGTATATGAGTATAATAACTGATATGCTGCTTATGATCTTCTTGATGTGATGCACTCCAAATAACACATCGGTATTCAGTCACTTTTGAGATATTAAATTAGAGTGTATCTCGACAATGCAGCGATATATTTTTGTTGAATTCTCTCCATCTATTATGCATACTATATAATATTCATATATCGATTCAACAGTTTGATATCACTCTTCAAATCTTGATTTGTCAAAATAATGCTTTGAAATTCAAATCTTTTTTTCTACATATGGAATTAAACACATTTAGTAGTATCTGACAATACTGATTGAATCGAAGAATAACGACATGAGCTATTATGCAGAGATCAGATAATCTTGGAAAATTGTGTTGGGTGGAATATAAGCCATTGATCATGTAACACACAACAAGTTAAAGCTATTTCCTTAATATTGCAAAGTCAAGTCCGAATCTCATATTTTGATATCCAATTTGACATTTTTCATGAATCTTTCTTCAATTTCGTCCTAACTTTAAAACCCAATCCTAATATCTAATCGTCAGAGTTCATTTAAGTGCTTCTCTCCGATTACGATACACTTTGTTCCATTAACGAACTCATATTCGACCAAAATTTTGTTATTTGGACAACAGTTCATTCCAATACATAAATTCGACATTCATTACAGACAAATCAGTGTTTTTTATTATGGTCGTTTGAGACCTTTCATATTTTGATGATATTTAAATTCAAAATTTTTTTATGCAATTCTTTATTTGTAATTCAATTGTTTGCATACACATTGAACAAATTTTCGATGTTCAAGGCTCAAAGATATGATTGCTAAAATAGAAAGAAAGATATTATTTGAATATGAATGCAGAATTGTTTACATTGTATTTAATGTAGATAATAAGCATATATTTCTTATGTGTACTTCAATTCACATTATGGCAAACTTATTTTATGACTTTTTGATCCTATCGTCATTCCTGTTCAGCGGGAGACATGGTCTGACAGGAAGAAGACTCAGCAAGAGCCGGAAGATCACGGAAACCTCTCGGAGATACAATCGATCATCGCGAGGCTGCAGGAAAAGAACTCTCGACAGCAAAGTGAGATCGACGAGCTCAATCTGAGAGTTTCAGATCTCCAGAAGGAACTGCAGCGCGTGAAACTTGATGTTTTGCGGTCTGATGAGACCACACGGAAGACAACTATCAAATAAGACAGCCTGCGTCAGCGCTTCGACATCGCATTGCAGGAGCTCGATCAGAGGAATGACGAAGCGAGTTCTATGCGTAAGGAGATTGACCGACTCAAGCGCGCTGTAAAACCGGTGACTACAGGGTTAGGGAGGATCAAGAACACGCAAGCCGAGATGCAGAGGATCGCAAACGAGCAGCACCGAAAGAGGATGATGTTCGACAAAGCGAAATCCGCTTTAGAGAATTCCACAGATCCGAAACTTTCACCGCATTTATCAGGAATCCTTTAGAACACACAAAAATCTCTTTCTCAACTTGAAGCGAACAGAAGGATGTGTAAAGAGATCGAAACGAAGCAATTGATGTCAGTTCTCGGTGCATTGTCGCTAGTTGAAGAGAATCCATCGGATATATTGAAGAACTTGAGACTTCCTGTTGTCAGACCGCGACTGAGACCTCACATTCACATTCACACGAGCGAATCTTCGATCGATCTGTCCCAGAATGCATCCGAAAAGACGAGCAAATACCCGTTCACGTACGACAAGACACTCGAAGTTTTGGACGAAGAAGGAATCACAGAAGACGAGAAGAAGGCAGCGATCAGAGAGGTTTTGAGTCCGAATGTCGCCGACAAAATCAAAGCTGCGAACGAAAGATCGAAACTAACGGACGCTGTTGTCACTCCTTCCAACGCTTAATTTTATTGTTTATAGATATAATAATTTGTTTTATTTTTTGTTTGTTTGTTTAATAGGAAAAAATTTAACATTTTCACTTTTTTCAAAAAAAAGAATTTCGCTCGAAAAAAAAAACTATTTACATAAGAGGATTCTTCAATGAAATTAATATCGTTTAAAATGTTTAGAATCTTTCTTTCTTAATTAAAAAAAGACTTTATTGAGCACCATGTTTGACAAGAATGTCTCGAATTCGTGCGAATTTTGGATCATTTGAGATTTTCGACTTCGCGATATCCAATGGAGTTCTGTTGTTATTGTCACGTTCATTCAATTTCGCGCCACGTTTGATAAGGAATTCGACTGATTCAAAACTGCATTCATTGACTGCCCAATGAAGATGTGTGAAATTCTTCCATCCGCGTTCATTGATATCAATTCCCTGTGAAAGAAGATAATCAAGAATTTCGACTTTGTTTCCTCATGCAGCCCCGTGAATACCATAATCACCATCATTATCTTTCCACTTAATGTCGAAGCCTTTCGATTGCAGGAATTTGAGAACTTCGAGGTGTCCATTCTTTGATGCAAAATATCCGCTGTTTGCATTATTATTTGTTTTTGAGTTAACATCACAGCTAATGGAAACTAAATATTTGATGGTATCAAGATGGCCATTTTGTGAAGCAATGAGAATTGCATTGAATCCATAAGATTCATCCTTCCAATTTTTGTCAAATCCAACAGAAATAAGATAACGAACAACATATGTATAACCTTTACCTGCAGCTTCCATTAGAGCATTGTTTTCAAACTTGTTGACGCAATCTCGATTACAGCAGCATTCGATAAGTGATTTCGCAAGTCTGAGATTTCCGTTGACACATGCATAAAGAAAACATGTGTTTTCATCTTTATTACGAACTTCGCTCAGTCCATGTTTGCAACATTATGAAATCAATTCTGTTTTGCCACGTGATGAAAGACCATCTATGAAAGAATAAACTCTCTCGAAGTCTTTGGCACCAAAGAGAACCTTCGCGTCTTCTGGAGAAGGAAGAGGAAGACCTGACTTGAGAGTTTTCGAGGACGATTTAGTGAAATAAATGAGATTAGACGACGAATATAATTTAGCAGATGATGCGCAGTCAAGGATAGGCGAGATTTTGTTCAGTTTTTCATTAGATTGTGTTTCGTTCGTTCTGTTGAAAGATGAAAGATGTTCATTCTCAGCACGAATCGAATTGATGCTTGAACGAAGTGAATTGTTCTCAGAGATTTGTTTCTTGATCTCACTTTTCAATTGTTTGATCTCTGATGAAAGACATTCGTTCTCACTTTTCAAACGAGAAACTTCTGACTCAAGAGTTCTGATTTTGTTCAGATTTTCATTGTTTGCTGTTTCGTTCCTTCTGTTGAGAGGTGGAAGACGACTGCTCTGTGATGAAAGACGTTCATTCTCACTTTTCAAACGAGAAACTTCTGACTCAAGAGATCTGATTGCATTATTTTTCGCTTCGACTGTCTCCTGAAACTGATTTCTCGATTCGGAAATTTCGCTCTTAAGAAGATCCAAATCGCGCTGAATTTTTGACTTAGATTCGATGGTATCTGAAAGTTGACTGCAGATGTCATCGCAGAAGTTGAATATAGACTTGATTGCTTTGCATATGAAGCATTTGTCCATCGAATTGATAAACCAGAAGAATTTATTGATTTCTGCTTGTTTGGAAGTTGACGTTCATCGAGCGGAAGATCGCAAATTGTTTGTGTAAATCGTAGTGCTTCTTACTGTTTTTGAGTACGTAAGATCCTTGAATTCCGTCAAGATCTGCTACGGAGAGGATTTGAAGAAGTGTTTCAAGGTCGTTGAAGACATCGAACAATGTGTCGTTGGATATCATCGATTTTTTAAAAAATCACTATTAACTTCAATATATTCTTGATTATGAATTTCGAACTGATTCACTACATATGTATATCTAGTAGTCAAAAGAATTTTTATGTGCGTTTAGCTGTTACACAATAGGACATAAAGATAATCTGAACTTTTTCCATCCGAGGGATAACCTTAAAGAGTGAGAAGGTCTTTATCCAACTTTTTCGCTGACTCTGCAATGTTGAGTTCCATTTTTTTATTATGTTGGGAAAAAGAAATCGAAATAAACCGTTTACAAAACGACTAATTTTAAAACAAATTGACAAAATATTTATGTTACATGACAGAATATTGATATCACATGATAGGGCCCATTATCGTCGTCGAATCATGAAGGAGTTATCCAAGGGACATTTTGGTTTTGCAGTTGATCTAGATGTTCCCAGGAAACAAAAATATTTCAACTACATTGATTCTTATATACTAAATAAATATCAAAATTTCATTATTCCAGAATTTATGTGTATAGTTATATACATCAATCATGTGTAACTTCGGTAGGAAATATGTAACGTGTTTTTTGATATTATTGAACTTTATAAGAATATGAAATATGAATTGTGCTGAATATTTGATAATAAGTGTGCATATAGTGGGGTTTGATGCATTAGTGATTGTGTGTATCACCAGCACACTTAAATATATGGTAGATTAGATGTGTAGTAATTGTAATTAAATGCAACTTTTTTAATTCAATATTATCATTGATTGGATAATATAGCTGATATAATAATTTGTTTTTAGGTAGAATGCATGATGGTAATGAGATTTTTTCGAACATTTATGATAATTAAAATGTGATTACATATTGTTATGTGTGATATCGTGTGTATTTCATTACACAACTATTTTCAATAATATATCAATGACTGTGTTTAAATTTTGAGCTTGTGTAGTCTTTCTATCACTGTAAAATGTGCATTCTTTGTGAATGAAAAGTGACGGTTTAACAAGTTAAGCCTTTTTTGGACCGACAATTTGTGACTTGCCTAATACTTATATGATGCGCTGTCTGTTAAATGGATGCAACGCTCATTAGTTTTCGTAAAGATTACATTAGTTACATAAAAGGAGCCAGAAACCGATTCTAAAGATGAATTTGAAGTATGAAAAGAAGAATTTGGATCTTCTGGATAATATTCGGCCCAATTTGCATCTGTTTGATGAATATTGTTGATTTGAGATGTCATTGATTTGCATGATAAAGGATCTAATTATTAGATCGACTACAAATTTAAAAATAATTGTAATATAAAGTAATTATCTTGTTATTCTTATATTCAAGTATTTGATTTCAAATATTGAGATTTCAATATTCACTTCCATATTATGATTTCAAGCACTGAAAGCTGAATCATATATCGAGAATTAAAAGATTTTTATAATTGGAATAGATTATTAAAAGCATTCATTTTTGATGTGTTTTTGAATTAAGTACTGAAGCAATTTTTACATAAACTAAAATAAAGATAAGACTCTTCATGCTAAACGGACATTACCTTGGTGTGAGATATGTCCGATGATGCTGACATCTTCGTCGTCGTCATGATATGAGACGAAATCATCATTCGATGAGCCATCACCGAAAATGTCGCCATTAAGTTCGATCTTGTTGAGAGCGATGCAAGGAGGATCTCCTGGGCATGCTTCGGTCTGAATGAGGCGAACATACTTAGCATCATATTCCTTGTCGAGCGTGAACGTCTTCTCTGCGCAGAACTCGAGAGAACGATCTTTCTTGACTTTGTGCGCTTCTGTCCATGTTTTGTTATCATTAGAAACTTGCAGAGACCAACTGTACAAGCAGCAGTGAACGCAATAACCTGCTTCGGCGCAGCAGCATCCATCGTAGCAGCAGCCAGCTCTAATGAAGTAAGATGAGAGTCTAATTCTTCGATTTTCTAATGAGAATGTAATCCATGGAAAATCCATCTGTGATTTGCCACAATTTGAACACCAATCGTATTTCTTATCAATCTGATCAAAAGCGTACTCTGGTTTCGTCATTTGACGAGATCCGTTAATTCTCTGTTTGCTTGATCCGCTTGCTGAGTATTTGAGTATTTTGTCGTTGTATCCTATCTTCAATATCGGTTTTGAGTTCGATTGAATGTGTTGCAACAAAAAAATCCAAAACGTTATAAAAAAATGAAAAGTGACGACAAAAATGAAAAAATTATATCTCTAAAGTATCCAAAAATCAATACCAAATGTTTTTTGCAGTATAAAATAGTTCCAAACATATCATAGATTGGATAAATCTAATAAAACTTATCTAATATAAGAAATATTGATCATGTAATGAAAACCGAATCATTGTTGTTTTTAAATGATCTCGAGATGAAAATCGATGATGTATTTTGAAATGGGTCAAGATACGTGATTTATGGTTTCATTATACATATTTGCAGCATCTTCAATCATCGATTTATTTTGATGATAATTGAATCATTTGATGCCATCACATAATATCATTAATCTAATTAATTAATTTTTTTAATTATATCAAGCATCTATAGAGCTTACATTGATTGACATTTGATCTCAAATCTCTTTAATTATTAAGCAAATGTTGTGCTTTGAGTTAATGGATATTTAGATTTGTTGTCGAAATGTTTATAATATTATAAAGTTTTATAATTGGATGTTATTTCTAGAGATGTATCCAATAATACTAACATCGCCATCATCATCGTCGCGGTATGAAACAAAACCATCATCGAGAGCTGCGGATCCATAATCATTAAGGATTCTGCCATAAAGCTCGATTTTGTTGATCGCCATGCATGGAGGATCTCCTGGACATGCATCAGTCTGAATAAGGCGAACCAACTTTGCTATGTGTGTGCTTTCCAATGTATACGTTTTGTCCTTGCACCTACGCATGGAGTAATCCTTCTCTACTGAGTGAACTGGAGTCCAAGTCTTGTTATCATTCGATATCTGAAGTTGCCAACTGTAGAGGCCACATTCGCAGCATCTGTGGCCTTTGTCTTCACAGCAGCATCTATAGTAAGATGAGCAGCATCCTGACTTGATGTAATATGATTTAAGCTCAATTTTTCTTTGTGATAAAGAAAATTGAATCCAAGGAAAATCTGTTTTTGATGTTCCACAATTTGAACACCAATCATATGTTTTATCTATTTGATCAAATGCATATTCAGGCTTTGTCATTTCGAAACTTCCGTTAATTCTCTGTTTTGAAGAACCACTTGCTACATATTGGATGATTCCTTTCTTTATAGCGTTCTTAAATATTGCAGTCGACTGATCTCCGTCGAATATAGAAAAAGCCAATCGCGAGAAAAGTGAAAAAATCATAAATAATTATGTCACTTTTTATCAAAAATAAATTCATTTTTTATGGATTTCTAAAAGATACCAAAGAAACTAACTATTAAAAAACTGTTATACTTGAGGAATTAGTCCTAAAAATAAAATCAAAATATATTGTTATCGATGTATTGAATAATATTTTATTTTTACTCATTCAACAATTGGAATTTGAGCTTTTATTGAACTTTTAAAAACATATTTTAAACACCAGCAATTGAAAATAATGATATTACAATTGAAAAATATTTTTATGAAAATGAAGTCTTTTAATTAGAGTAATATGATTCCTTTCAACAATGCATTGTTTCACCGTATTGCAAATGATACATTTGAAGAATAATATTTTCAAAATTAGAAAGTTCAAGTATAGAGGTTCTTCATAAGATATATATTGTAAATCTTTGTGTTGAATAATTTTGTAATTGATAAAACACCTAATTCTAATTTATATAACATTAACGCGAATAATTTTGCAATTTTTCACGCTCCTTGCTCAATCAACTGGGAAATAGCTAAAATTTCTTCATCTAATTCCTTATCAGTGTCTTTTTCAACATATTCAATTGAATCGGCGACTTTTTGAATTCTGACACCTGCTTCAATTGTTGTTGCAGCAAAATTGATACGAGACTCTAAATCTGTTGTAAACGCAGAAGCTATTGCAGCTGCCAAATCTTCCTGGTACGTTGTAGAATCTTGTTTATATTGAACAGTTTCTTTTTCGAATTTGTTCATTGCGTCCTTTTCCTCTTTGACGGCCATAATGTAATCTCTACTAACGGATTTGTACTCTTTGGAATCTTTCTTTGTCTCTTTATACTTGGCTTGGATTTTTTCTCTATTTTCAATTGCTTTCTCCTTCTGGTTCCGTGCATTTTCAAGGGATTTAGCTTTGTCAGCAATTTTATCATGATAAGGACCAATTTTCAAAACGTCTTTATATGCAGCTGCAGCTTTAGTCATATGTTCGTGTTGCCTAGAGACAACTGCTTTGTTTAGTTCTCTTATTTCTTCGAGTATCTGTGTGTAGTCATCGAGAGTTGAGTTATTTGCTTTTTGCATTTGAGGACCAAATCCAGCATTGATATTTTCGTAGTAAAGTCTATCAGCATCTTTCTGAGCTTCAACAGCTTTGTTGAAATCGCCTAGTTCTGGGAAAGTGCGGAATTTGCTGAAAATATTCATTTTTAATGTCACTTTTGGAATAATTTAATTTCGATATTCGTTTTTATTGTAAATTTAGCTGCCTTACTCTATGGAAATGCTAAATTCATCAAAAAATTGAAAATTATGTGATAATATTTTATTGATGACTTTCAAATAGACTTTCTATCTATCTCATTCAATTCTTCCCCATACTATTCTCGGTAAATATTTTGTCATTTTGATGGCATAAAAAATAAATAAATAAGCTATGTTCGAATCATTTTACATTCCGAAATTAATGCTTCCTAGATGCAATCAAATATGAAAATGATTTTGTGAAATTTTGCTAATTTTATTATTAAAATGCTAAAAATCGAACATTTTTCTACGTTAACACCTTTATTTAATTAATACACTACTAAAAATTTTGCTTTTAAATCATAGAAGTACAAGTTTCAGACTATAATATCAACTCTGTCTTTGCTTAATCTAATATATTTTTCCTAAAAACCATTTTATACTTTACAGCCTAACGCAATTTCCCAATGAAAGATGCAGCCAACAAGATTCAACCCTATATTCCTGGGTTTTATCTTAATGTATTTTCGATTTTATTGAAATAAATAAAAATTATTAATTAGATCGTAATAAATGTTTAAGAAGATTCAAATTTACATCTCACCATCCTCTTCCTCATCACCACCCTCGACGGACTCGGCAGCGACTTCGTCGTAGTCCTTCTCGAGGAGGGCAAGATCTTCACGAGCTTCTGGGAATTCAGCTTCTTCCATACCCTCACCGACATACCAGTGGACGAAAGCACGCTTGGCGTACATAAGGTCGAACTTGTGGTCGAGGCGGGACCAGGCTTCGGCGATGGCTG
>JALKBU010000024.1:0-129465 GCA_023091735.1 Trichomonas tenax
AGGATATAGAAGAGTGCTGAACCAAAATCAGCGGATTTGAGCGGGAAATATAAATTTGATTTCCCAAAATTTCAAGTATAAGGATTGATGGCTTGAGGGATCCATCTGCAGGGAGTGTCGATTAAGGATTCGAGGTTAAATTGAGGAAATGAAGGGTCTGGGAGCGCTAGAGAGCGAACTCTACTATCTAAGTTTTTGTGTGAAACCGTTATCCGAAAAAGCATAGCTTTAAAATAATGATGTATGGATTATGTAAAAATCACTTTCACTTTAAAATCGAAAAAAAGTTGACGAACGCTCCAGCCGCATCAAATACTTTTCAGATTTTGACGGCAAAGAGAACCAAAATATTGTGTGCAAATTGAGACATAATATTTTTGATTTTTGACACATTACATGTCAAGCAACTATTTTACATGCCAGAAATGTCATTTTTAATAATGTTGGAAATTCCACAAAGTTTATCTTCTCTAATCCTGGAATTCCCAAACATTGTTGTGAAGAAAGAGACTTTCCAAAAGGTTGAAAATATATTAGGAACAAATAAATATATAATTTACACTGCAATTGATTCAAGAGATCAACAAATTGTTCAAATAAAAGAATATACGTGCGAAAATTTCACGAAAAATGACGAAGAATTGTATTGCAGAGAGATATTTTTACAAAGAAAGTGTAATCATAGATTTATTACCCAAATTTTAGGTTACTCAGCACATTATCCTTTCATTATAGTTACAGAACATTTTCCAAATGGGGTCATATCAGATAAACTTTATAGAAACAATCACAAACTTGCATTTTCAGGAACTCATTTATCTGCGATTTCATTAACTTTAACTCATGCGCTTAATTTCATGCACAATTTAGGAATGACACATGGAAATATATCAAATTCGTCAATAAATCTCGACAAAATCAATGTTTCTCGCTTGCCAAGTTTTATTTATTCGTCATGTAATAGTATTCAAATAAATGATCGCCCTGTTTCATGTTTAGCTCCAGAGTCCATCTCAAACAATAAAACTACTACGAAATCGGATATATTTTCACTAGGTTTCGTATTTTATGAATTTGCTGAAGGAATAAATCCATTTTCAGACAAATCAAATGACGAAATTATCGAAATAATAAAGAACCCGACGCAGTTTTTGCAGTTTAAGAAGGCAAATCAAAACTTACAAAATTTAATCAACGAATGTTGGTCTATCAATCCTGATGATCGCCCTGAAGCGATTAAGATCTTCGACTCATTTGCATCTGGTCAAATTTTCTTCGACAATGCAAATACAAAAAGAATTTATAATATTTCACTTCGAATTTCTCAAAATTATCAAGCACGCATTGTCGATGATTCAACAATCCTACAAAATCTCGATTTACCTGATCCACCAGAAAAATATTTCGACTTTTACATCGAAGATAATTCTCAACAAATTGAGATTGACGAAAGTTTAATTTCTAATACTTCGCAACAATATTTCATAGAAAATATAACAGATATTTCATCATCAATCAATGATAATACTGCAAGGAAGTTTTATGATTTAACATCACAGTTCACAACTCCAAAATACGCCATACACATACGCCAACATGTTCTCAAACTGTATTTTAAGGCAATGTCGAGGGCGAAAAAGCTTATTGACATTTGCTACGATAATCAATTTTATTTTCATCTTCCTACAACAGATGACTTCATTAACTATTCCATTGATCTTATTTCTGCTTTGTTCGTATACAGACCAGAAATTATTACATCAGAATTCTTTGATTCACTTAAAATATTTATCGATAAGAAACCAAATGAAATCGCAACAATTTACAGCATGTATTTACGCGTTCTCCCATCAATCCACGTATCTTATCGCCCTATTATGTTTTTGATTCAAAACTATCAATCTTTCCTCAAGAGCAATAAAGCTTGCTTAGCTTTTGTTCGATTTATTAATGCTCTTTTGGAATCAAATGCTGTGATTAAGAATTCAGTTCTTTCTCACTTCACACATATAATTTCATCATTGCTATGCACAGATTTCATTGATGTCATCAGTGAAACATATCTTTTATTAATGAAACATCACATAAACTTCCAAGATTACGAAGTAATATACAAAAATCTAGCATTGAAGGATCAGATCCATCCTTTGTTCCAGTTCTTGTTATATCAAAGGGGAAAGTTCCCAGAATCAGAGACACTGACTTCGTTCTTGATTAACTGGGCACAAGTTAATCCATATGCACAAATCGCTCTTTGTTATTTTGCAAAACAATCAGAAAACACAGCACAAATTGTTTCAAACAACACAATATGGCTTGAAAAGAATCTTGTTGATCCATATGGTGCTTTCACACTCATGCTAATCGTTCTTGAGTTCAAATCTTGTGCACAGATCTTGAAGAAATTCCCACAAATGCCGATTTTCTTAACGCGTTATTTAATGACTCGCGAAGCTTTCGTGCTTTGTACTGTATCAAAAATTGTTCAAATTTTCATTAAGTCAGAACAATCTTTCAATTTATATGAAGATGCAGGATTCTTTAATGCATTCTTTTCGATTGCAAATGAAAGTAACGAAAAGACAGTCGCTGAAAGTTCAATGATGTTAATGCGATATTTAATTCAATTCAGATTTTCCATTTCGTTTGTGCAATACTATAATGCTATATGCCGATTCCTTGCCATGCAGAATGAAACAAGTGCTGTTGCTATAACAACTCTTGTTTCAATAACGAAGAATCCATTGGGCGTTCAATCACTAGCACCATTAAAGCTTGAGTCATATTTTCATTCACTTCTTGGAATTCCAGAATATAGAAGTCTAGCAACGGAGTTTTTCACCAACATGGGTGTTCATGAAAATAAATAATGTTTGTTTTATTTTTATAAAAAAATTGTTTTTGGCTATTATCAGGCAATCTTGAATATTGACGGATTAGACTTAGAGATTCATTCTTTATAGCAATCATTATTATCTAAATCGGTTCTAAAAGGATTTTTTTGATAATTTTTGTTGATCTCATCATAATGCATTTGATCACTCTTTTTATATGAGATTCATATGCTTTTATAGGTTCCAAAGTTATGCTTGCTGTAGAGAGTTTTAATTTGATGAATAACAAGCGAAGCTATTTTCATTAACAAAAGCAGATGATTTTGTAATTTTTTGAAAGGTCAACTTAAAAATTAGATATAATTTTCATCTTATAGCATTGAGCTTCCATGATGAAGTTGTGAAACAGTGAGTTTATATGCATTACGAATGACCAATTCAAGAAGATAAATATGTTGGAATTATATTTTTGTTTAATCATATAGAACACTGAGTTGAATGTTCATTCAATAGGGCCTTTGGATTTTAGATATTCAGCAATTTCTAGAGAATTCATTTCAATTGCAATTGATAATGTGAATTTTTATCATAATGATGATGAAATGTGAATGATTGATTACTTTCATATTGATATCGGCTCCATGTTCAACAAGATATTGAACAATTTGAAGTGATTTCATTTCAATTGCAATTGATAATGGAGATTTATATCATAATGATGATAAAATGTGAATGTTTGATGTTGGTTAAAAACATATAACATGCACACAATAGCCAACTATTGTTGTATCAAATTATCATAGAGTTGGTTCAAAACAAATTACCAATTTTGAAATTCAAATTACATCTCTTCTTTTGAATTGGTAAGCAATACATTTTACATCATTGATACAACTCACATATGATATTGATGATATGTGTGTAATTATAGAAACTGATTACTCAAAATTACAGTTTTTCATTATTGATTTAATGATAATTTTTAAAATTTGTGATATATAAATAAGGTGAATACAATTTTGTATGCTAGGCCAGTATATTTTTGTCAAAATCTAAGCTTATTTTGAGACTTTGTTATAATGAATAATACATTAAATTTATTATTTATTACTCCAGTTCTCAATACGTAGTATGTTTCAATGCCAAATGTGAGTTATTGGGAGGTGTGCGCTGAGTCATTTTAAAAGAATCAAATAAAATCAAAATTTATAAGCTTGGGAATTAAAGTTTTTGTAGATGTGAATTCGCATTAAAGTCGGTATTTTATATGAATTCGTGAATATTTTGTGCAATTTTCATTATTTTTGTAGTAGATCAAATTGATATTACATATAAATATTCTCTATTAAAGGATTTGTTATGAATGGTAGCATATAAGCATGAAAGATATATCAAAGTGGGGTGCATTTCCGTGTTTTGGCTGCATTTAAAATTTTGATACTATTTAGAGGAAGATTGGTAACTTCTTTTCCCTCGATCCCCGTTCATAAATTTGTCAGGTTGGACACATGGAGCTACAGCCCAAAGATGGAGGCCTGTTTCCTGAAAGAAGGGGAGCATTTGGAACCAAATTTATGTCTAAATCTCATTATATTACGTAATTCATTTTTCACCTTAAAAAATCGTGGCCAATTGAGGGGATTTTGCCGAAGAATTGAGAACTTTTGCCGAACATAACATAACATTAAATGCTAGTAATAGAAAATTGAATACTAAAATTCATATTTATGGTAATGCACATATCGCACATGATGAGAAATTGTATACCCCAACATAAATCTATAAAAAACCATATATTCGGTATTCAACTCAGCTTATGCATTAACGCCAAGATCACAGCAGCATTCAACACACATACTCATATGCTATGGTGTTCATTGATTTCAAAGCAGATATTTTTGTGATTTACACTAAACATAGTTCGTGCTTAATAAGATATTAATTACACAAGATTATGAGTATATTTAAGAAGCTCATACTAGCAATGTGGGTTTAATGTTAAAATTTGTATTATGAATTTATTTTCATGAAAATAATTGGGTAAAAATAAATATCCAATGTTTGTTCACACTCACAATATACTTTACACATATAATGTATTATAAATTTATTATTGTATGAGTTGTATTTGCCATATAAAATATATAAATCATCAGATAATTGTGGTATTTGTATATTTCGGTAAGTGTTATTTGTACTTATAATTAGAATTTCTTCTTGTAATGATTAGTGCTGTGATATTGGTGTTAGTCCATATGTTGAGTTATATTTTTTAAATTTTAAGTCAGTAAGCATCCTAAAGCGGACTCAAAGCAAAACAAACAATAGTATTTTATATTTTCTAGCATAACAGGCTTCATTTTTCTAATATAAAATTGCAACAATTTCAAAAATGTCTCATCAAACATCAAAAATGAGACCACAGATATAATACGTCATGGAAATGCTATACACGAATGTTCATGTGGTAATTCAAAATACTCGCATTTTATTAATTTTGATGGGTAGAACACAGAGCATATAGGCAGCTGAACCTTTTTTCGCAATAATTTTGAAATTTGAAAATTGATCGATCATTTCAAAAACGATGCAAGTTCCACCATTGACTGATGTGAAACTTCCCACGGATTATACGGAACAGCGGCGCCTGAGTGATAGCAGGCGTTCTCGATATTCGTTTGCTGCACCTCCCAACGAGTTTGTTTACGAACCTGGACTCTCTATGTTAGATAATCGAACTTCTAAGGACATTATCTCTAAAGCAAACATTAACCACGTGTTATACTCCGACAACATCAATACTCTGAGGCAGTTTAACTTCGAAATTCGTAATTTACTTGAGAAAGAACCGCATATTTTGGATGAAATTTCCAAAGACCAAGAGATTATTGATGATTGCATTAAAGCAATATCACTTGTTACGACAGGTGATGGCGTTGAGGCATATTGCAAATGTATTTATCCATTCTTTAAGCGAAATACAGTTGGTTTCATCGACGGCGGCCTTTTGTTCAATCTTAAGGAGAGAATCAGCGTCTTTCCAGTCCGCATTCTCGATTTTATTGAAGTAATCCCGGTTTTATCAGGTTACGCAAGAGATGCGATGATATCTCTCGGAATTATTGATGATATCATCAGTTACTTCCTACAAAGCAACAGCATATCGGATCAAGTCGCGTGTGCTAAAGTTTTATTGGCTCAATTCACAATTCCTGATCCTTTCCAATTTGAACAAATCAAACCTTTGATTCCAAGGATTGTTGCGACGCTCAACTGCGAGAACATCGAGGCCCTCAACCTGATTTACTTGACTCTTTCCGAGATCAATGGCAGACAACAACTTTTCACAGCCGATTTCCTCGAATTGGGCGTTCAAAAGTATCTCGCGAAGCACATCACTGATCCAAAGCTTACTGCTTCTTGCTTCACGTTGGCAGGAAACATGAGCATCTGCGAACCAGAGGATATCAAGGAGATGCTTGATTCCGGACTTATTGCGCATTACATTCAGCTTTCGCCTGATAATCCAATCGATTCTTACTGGTGTTTGTCGAATTCCTTCGAAAGCTCTCCAAAAGATTTGTATCCAGTGCTGAAGGACTTTATTGTGGAATCTATCAAGAAGAACATTCCCCAGTCAACAGGCTTCGTTGCAACTGTTCTTTTGTTTGCCACATCAGCGGACATTCCTGAAATCTTAGCGATGAACGCTATGCAATATATATTAGAAAGAACAGATTCTTGTGATGAAGATCTTGTTGCTCGCATTTTAGATGCTATCGCAAGAGTCCTTATTCTTGGAGCACACTCTAAACCAGCAATCGGAAAGATAGTTGAACCAATTCTCAAAAATGATGTTTATATCAATAAGATTAAGCACACAAAGAATACTACAAGCAATGTTCTTGTAAAAGAGGTTGCGGAACAAATCTTGGATCATATTGCCACACACTAATTTTATGTTTAAGCTAGTAAAATACAATATTTAGGAAATTTATTATTTACAAACAAAAAATATATATACAAATAAGTTATTGAAGAAGAGCTCTTCTTGGTGTTTTTGCGGCAGACGAAGGCCTGATACTTGATGCCCTCTTAGTCTTCTCTTTAGGCTTTTCTTCTGTGCCAGTGCCTTTATCTGATTTCTTCTTTTTCTTTGCCTTCTTAGAACCTTTCGCTGCCTTCTTTTCTTCCTTGAGTTTAGCTTCTTCTTCAGGTCTCTTCTCTTCTTCAGCGTTCTTTTCTTCCATGATCATGCGATCTTTCTCTCCAAGAGCGCCTCTGATCATATCATTAAGTTGCTTCAATGATTCCGTGAGAGCTGCATTCATTTCATCCATCTTCTGCTTATGCGCTTCTTCCTGTTCTTTCCTTTGAGTCTCTGCTTGCTTCAGTCTGGACTCCGCTCTCTGTCTGTTACCAGCCTTCAATTCGAATGTCTGTCGAAGCTCTGCTTGAACTCTTTCTAATTCCATTTTAAATCTTGATGTTTCGTTGGATGTTTCCAATCTCGAGTCTTGTGCTTTAGTGTGCGCTTCACGTGCAGCTTCATACTCTGCTTCCATTCTCTGCAATTGATCATCGCATGAGGCTTTGAGATTGTCGAGTTCTTCAAGATGCAGTGCTTTCTGTGTTGATGTTTGTTCAACAATTGCTTCTTGTTCTTTGATATCTTCTTTGAACTTCATTAATCTCTTTTCTTCACCTTTGAGGAATTCAACATGGCGCTCAGCAACACCTGCAATGTTAGAGTTGAGAGTCTTTTTGTGCTCTTCGATGAGTGATGCAACTTTCACGTAGCTTCTATAGCTAAAATCGTTCATTGTAACATCGATATCACCGATTGTTGTGTTTGTTTTCAGGATCTTAATAAGCGTGTTTGCGGTTTTATCTCTCATCTCATTGTTCTTCAAATATATTGAGACGAGTGTAGTATTCGCTTCTAAAGCTTCAAATAGTCTAACGCCGCCATCATCTGAGATTTTGTTGTTGGATAAATAAAGCTTTTGTAGCGGTTTGTTGTTCATCAAAACGTATGAAATTGCTGCTGCTCCTTTGCTTGTGCACTCTGTCTGAGACAAGTCTAATATACTTAGTGAAGTGTTCTGCTCGAGAGACTCCATGATCTTTGTAATTCCTGAGTCGCCGATCTTGTTTCCACTGAGATTTAAGATGCAAATCTTCGAATATGTTTTGAGAATGTGACACAAATATTCGAGTCCGTCGCTGATTTTGTTGTGCGAAAGATTGAGGTTGCTGACTCGGCATCCATTGTCATAGGCCTGAAGCAGGTATTTGAATATTCCTTTGGTGAAATTGTTCCTCGAAAGGTCCAAATATTTCAAAGATTTCGCGCGAGCAAGTTGACTTGCGAGTGTTGGTCCAGAGTCATCGCCAATCAAATTCCGAGAAAGAATGAGACTTTCAAGCTGTCCAAATGCTCCTGCTTGTGAAAGCATCGAAATAGCACCAGCAGATTCAAATCTATTCGATGATAAATCAAGATACATCAATGATGTGTTATTTGGTAAAGCTTGGCCGATATATTTACAACCTTCGGCTGTAAGACCGCACATTGCAACGTTTAACGAGCTTATAACACCGTTATTAACTAATAAATTTGCCAAAGCTTGTGAACCAGGTGTTCCAATGCGGTTCCTGTCAATGCCATCAATAGCACTTAAATCGAGTGATGTTAAGTGGCTGTTTTGCAACAAACCCTCAAATAATTGACAACAACCATCAATTCCAATGTTATTTGATCGTAGATCGAGTTGTATAATCAGAGGATCATAGGAAAGATAATCTGCGAGGTAAAATGCTCCTTGATCAGATAATCTGTTTAATGATAAATCGATTAAATAAAAATCGCGTTTATAAGGCAACAGAGCCATTAGGTACTGTGCAGATAAAGGACCGAGACCTAAACCTGTAAAATTTATTGTTTTTTTGTGAATTGAATTTAAAAATTGCTCAACAAAACGCATTCGTGCTGTATCATTCGGTATCAATTCAAGATCACTGCATTTGCATTTATATATTAAGCGTGCGTCTTCTTCTGTCAACTCTGTTGAGTTATCGATCTCAAATGATCTTTCTCGACTTGTATTTTTCGCATCTGATGAAAATTGTTTCTTCACGATGTTGTGATTGATCACGATTGTGTTGATTTTATTGTCTATGTTCCTCCTGAACGAGTCAGAGAGGAACCTCTTCACGTTCATTTTCTTGTACGTTAATCGTTCATAGTCCCTAAATTTTATCGTCCAATATTTATGACATCTGACTTTTATACTTGACAAGTAAAATTTTAATAATATTAAAGCGAGTTTTTTGAAAAGTGACATAAAGGATTATTTTCAATTTTTGCATCAACAAAATCATTTAACAACGAACTTTTCCTTTAATTTATGGCAGCCGCAATGCCGTTTATTCCATCCAGAGCCAAAATTATCCTCAAATATTTATCTCATTCAAATTTTTCTTTCCTAACATTCTCAATCTGTTTTATTTACTTATAGATAAGCCATGATATCTATATTTACATATTAACAGCTTTAAAATTTATTTCTAGTATAGAAGATAAAATTCTTGAATTAATTTGACACGTAATTTTTTATATGACAAATATTTTTCACCAAAAAAGGACAATGAGAATAGATATATTTTCTAGTGTGGTATGAAATTATTATGGTTTTAAAGGATTTTATTTAATAATTTTGAATTTCGTTTTCAAAATTAAAGCAATATGAAGAACTGGATATCACAGGCACTCATATTTTCACATAGATATAACAAATAAATCGTCCATTCGCCATTTTTCGAAAAAGTCCAAAATGAGTGAGAAAAAGGATGATTCGAAAAAATTGTCCGAAATTCCGAAAGAAGTCCAGAAAATGAGCAAACTCGAAGGCCTCATCGCGCGTGTGAATGATAAAAACATGAGAAACACTGCAAACGAGATCTTGCGAGTTTATGACAACGTTGAAAGCGTCGACATTGTTGCATCCACACTTTCTTTCTTCCATGACAATTTTCCTCTTCAACGCGGTTTAATTGTTCGCTTGACAACAGATCTTTCACGTCGCTATAAAAATTATTTGTGGGCTTCATTACTTATGATCTCAAGCGGACAATTTTTGTTCTCTCTATACATTCAGAGTGCGATTACACTTCAACAAATCCAAAAAAGATGCACGATTGATAAATCTATTTATTATTTCTTCGCGAAAGAACTCGGAATTCCTCATTACTATCCAGAATTCAGCTTTATATTCAGTGTTACACCAGTTACAAACAATGAAACACACGATGACTCAGAAGAAAATATCTCTGGATTAATAAAGCCAGAATTACTCGAGAGAACATGGCTATTATACGACCACTTACGCTCTGTCGGCTATTTACCAGAGACAATCCAAGATTACATCATTGTTGACCAAATTGAAAACGTTAAAAAGTTTACAGATATCGAAAATTTCGATTACAATGCTGAATTCGATGAGTCTCCATACTGTGGAGGCAAAAGGACATTCAATTATCTTCAGTTTTCAGCTTATTATGGCTCATTAAATTGCTTCAAACATTTCGTTAACAAAGGAATGAATATCGACAGTAATGTTGTTAGAGATGCTATATTTGGCGGCAATATGGATATTATAGAGCTGTGCCATGAGAAAGGAGCAGATTTCTCACATGCATTGTCCATTGCTGTTTCGTTACATCAAAACAAAATCGCCGATTGGATCAAAGAAAAATATCCACAAGAATTTTCTCCTCTCGATTGTATCAAAGGGCACAACATTTGTTTACTCAACGAAGCGAATGAAAATTACACACCAGAGTGTTTGTATTATGCAGCTCTTTCAGGTTATTCACCACTTGCAAAATTCGTTATGTCTAAGATCGATGATTTCGAGTATCATTATATTAATGGCGATACAAGTCTTCATATTGCGGCTAGAATGGGATTCTTTGAGATGTGTAAGACACTTATTAAAGGAGGCTGCAATGTCAATGCGAAAGGATATCATGGAGAAACGCCATTGTTTATTTCAGGTTTATTAGGCATCGATGAAATGTTTTTGATGTTCTTACGTGAAGGCGCTGATTTCCGCGAACAAACAGATTATGGCGAAACCGCAATGAATGCACTCGCATTTAGTGGTGTTAAGGATTCTGTTTTTGCATTGATATCATATGGATGTGATGTCAATTCTATTCCAATTCCACCATTATTCACAGCAGTTGTTGACGGAAATCTTCAAATGATTGACTTCTTTTTACAGAGAAATGCAAACCCGAATGCAACAACATATTTCAGCGGAGAAACACCACTTCATAGAGCGGTTTTCAAGTTAGATTTCAGATATACAACAAAGTTATTAGAAGCAGGTGCCGATGTTAATATTGAAGATTTCAACGGAATCACACCTGTTGCAAATGCTTTTAAGCGCGGTGATCCAAGACTCACATCACGTCTTGTCAAGAAGAAGACGAACCTCAAGAAGATGTTCAAAGATGGAAAGACATTGATGCACTTTGCGGCAATGTCAGATCTTCCAAATGGAATTGAGTTTTTGTTCAAAGTAGGTTTAAATCCAAACCAAGTTGACAAATCTAATCGCGCTCCACTGTTTTACGCACTTGCGAAAGGAAACTACGAAATTGCAGAAGTTTTGCTCAAACATGGAACAGATATCAATGTCAGAAATGAGAACGGCGAAACACTTTTGCATTACTTCACCGCGATTAATGATGTGAAGACAATAGAATTTTTGATCAATCACAAGATATCAATGGATGAAATGGATATGGATCACATGACAGCATTTGAAATTGCTGCAGAAAGAGGTTACGTTGAAGCCATTGATTTACTCATTAACAAAGGAGCTCTGTTTATGACACAGCGATCATTCTCAACTCCAGCACACATCGCCGCGAAGAAAGATAATGTCGAATTAATCAAAAAGTTCCTTGGTCTCGGTCTTGAAGTTGACTTCAAGGATGAATATGGTGAAACAATGCTTCACTGCGCTGCAAAATCAGGCAGTATGGGCGTCATTGCGTTCCTTATCAACAAAGGAGCAGATGTCAATGTCGTTGATGAAAACGGAAATACTCCACTTGCAGACACTTTCTTCAACAATTTTGAAAATGCCGCGAAAATGTTATTGGATTCTAAAGCAGATCCAAATACAAAGAATGCAAACGGAAATCCATTAATGTTTTGGTGCTTGAAAGCAGACAGAAAAGATTTCTTCAAGATGCTTTTAAATAGAGGCGGCGATATCAACATTGTTGACGAAAATGGCAATAACTTGTTAATCGAAGCAGTCCTTCAATCAAGAATTAATTGGATTTCATTACTTATTAATTCAAACATCAACAAAGAATTTGCTGATCCAAACGGAAGAACAGCTTTAATCCATGCATGTGAAAAGTCGAATGAAAATGCTTTAATTGAATTACTTTCAGGTGATGTTGATGTTAATTATCAATATCCAGATGGAAGAACACCATTATCAATTCTTGCCGAGAATGATAAACCAAACATGATGAAGTTTGTTATTTCAGCTGGAGGCGATGTGACAATGAAACTTCCTGATGGAACAACACCGATCGAAATGGTTTCTGAAAGAAGTCTCATTCCAGTTCTTGAAACATGTTTGCAAATGAGATATGATATTAACAGAGTTGTTGATGGAGAAAATACACATTTGTTGATGGCTGTTTTCGAAAAGAGACCAGGTTTGGTTTCATTCCTTCTCAAGAACAAAGCAGATCCAAATAGATATGATGAACATCGAAGAACTGCTTTATATCATGCAGCTTTGATGTCGGAATATGATATTGCATACATTTTAGTTAAATATGGAGCAAATCCAAATGAGCCATGCGATGATGGAAAAACACCAATTGATGTTGCAAGAAATGCTAAAAACTATCCAATGTTGGCAATTCTCAATGATTCGGCACCAATTCCTAAAGAAAAACAGATAGAAGTTGAAGAATATTTGTCTTTCGCTGAAGAACAATATAACAAATACATTGATAACTTTGATGATTTCTCAGATGACGAACACAATGATAAAAATGATCAAAACGAAAACGAAGAAAACATCAATTCAGAAAGCATCACAAACAAAAGGGATGACGATGATGAAACTAAATATGTTCTTAAGCGTGGAGGACGCAGAGGAAGAACGTTGGAACAGAAGTTGAAGAAAGAAGAAGAATTGGCAAGAAAGGATCTAAAGAAGAGAATAAGACAACAACTCAAGAAATACGAAAAGTCAGAAAAGAAGAAAGCAGCAAAGCGTGAAAAACTACGTCAAGAAATAGAAAACAGAATTGCTAGAAGACAAAGAAAACTGTTCATGAATACAAACGAGGAAGAAGAAGATGATCAAGAAGAGGAAGAAGATATTCTTGAAAAGATCTTAAAGCCGCAGCCACCGAAGTCTCCAAAGAAGAGAATATTGAAGGATTATAATGATAATATGCATCAAAGAAAATATGAAAACAGATTTAGCGATCTGAAATTCTTCTTGAAGCTAGTTTTCGTGATGACAGTCATCATCCTTATTGCAAGAGAGATCAAGAAAATGGGATATTAAAGTAAAGAGTTTGTTTATATAGAATCAAAATTAAAATTTTCTTATTTTCCCCCAATGTTTCACAAGACTTAATCACATTTCTTTAGGCACAATTAAAATTCCCTCTAATTTTGAATTATCACAATAATCTAATTTCAATTTTGTTGAAAGTAGATCTAAGCTCAAATTTTCTTTATCATTAGAACGCAATCGTATTTTCATATAATTGTGTTCTGATAATAAAGAATAAAAATGAAAAAATTATTCGATTAATATACAATTGTTGAAACAAATCTGAATCAACAACGAGATCGTAAAACCTTTACTCGTTGGAGACACGATATGGACGAAGCTCATATGTGTTGTGTGCAGATGCAATAACATGGAAACGAGAGCGGATGTCTTTCTTAGCAAGGAACTTGCGAGAGTAGTAACGGACAGCACGCTTAGAGTACTTGACAGATGCGTTAACAACAACCTTGTTGTTGGAAGCATCGGCCTCGATTGTGATCTTGTTAGCGAGGTTCTTCTTGAGGTTGTCGACCTTCATGTGTGCCTGGAGGTACTCGACGAACTCCTGGAGTTGGAAGAACTTGTCAGCAACTGGTGCAGCGCAATCGACGTAGAAGACTGTTGAGGCCATCAATGAAAGTGTCAGACCAAGACGATTATTTCGGCTTCAATATTCATTTCTGTCACGTAAAAATTTTACTTGTCGTGAATTGAAGAAATTTGACAAAATGAAGTATTGTAAGCATGAAATAAGACAATTATTTTCAATTCATAACTTATCATTACAATTTGGTTCATTGATCAAATCTTTCGCTAGATGTCTCTGGAATGCTTATAATGCGTATGTGTCACAGGGATGAATGTGGACTCTCACAAGAAAATTGAGGCAGAAGCTCCCTCCAGAAGGTCAACACTTTACACGGAAAAGTATCAGATGTAAAGTGTTAAATTTGACACGTGTCAAATCCTACTTTTCTGTTAACATTCTCAGTGTTGCATTAGCAATTCATATTATTGTTACTTGGCATTCAAATGCTTGCATGCATGTAAGTTTTAAAATACGATTAATATAATGAAATATATGCAACTGATACTAAATTACTCAATTGTTGTATTGTCCTTAGAACAAATGCAATATCTCGAAATTGTATATTTCACGCCATCGATATATCGTTCTAATGGGCCTATAGATGTAATATCCAAAGTATTGACCTCCAAATCTTTTGAGAATAAAGAAATGAAAAAAAAATAAAGTTGTTTTGTCTAAACGTACGAAAAAAAAATATATTTGTGAAAAATGATTGACGAAGAGCTCTTAAGGAGATATTACAGCGAGAAGTTTCCATTCGAAGACATCAAGAAATGGATCAGTTACGGAGGAAACGAGCCGCTGGAAAATCGTGAGTGCGCTTTTTTCTTCGATGAAGAAAGATTCATGAGATGGCAGAACTTAGACACACTCAAGAGACTCGCTCTCTCGAACCCACCTCAGCGTATGGAAATTGGTCCGGTTTACACGCATCCAATCGCAATTCGTCAACAACAATCGCCAGGAGAGTTCAGACCGAAGTCAAAAGAGCTTATTTTCGATCTCGATGCCGATGATTTCAAAGAAATCAAATGCTGCTGCGGTGATTCCGAAATATGCGAAAAATGTTGGCCATACATGAATTGCGCCATTGATTGCCTCACAACAGTCTTACGCAAGAACTTCGGCTTCAAGAAGATCTTCCCCGTCTTCTCAGGACGTCGTGGTATTCACATTTGGGTCTGCGACAAAAAAGCACGCGATCTCACGGCCGCTGTTCGTGATAAGATCGTCACTTACCTCAATCTCAAGAAAATGACAGAAATCGACAACTATCCATTGAATACTTCGCCTCTTCTCAAGCAAATGCTTCCACTCTGCGAAAAGTATTTTTGCCAGATATACAGAAATCAGAACATCTTCAAGAGCTCCAAGACATCCGACAGAGCCTTCAAACTGCTTGGTTCTGAAACAATCAAGCAGATTAACAAGATTCTCGAGTCAACACACGGAGCAGACGAAGAAAAGTGGGAGGCAGTCAAAGTCATGTCATTCAAGAGCAAGGCGTTCTGTGAATCAGATCAATATAAGAGACTTGTTGTTTATTATTCTTTCCCACGTTTGGATGAAAACGTTACGAAGGGTATGAACCACCTTCTCAAGAGCCCGTTCTCTGTCCACCCGAAATCCGGATTCATTTCCGTTCCAATTCCTCCAGAGAAGTATAATCTCTTGCCGCAGCTTTGGGTCCCTTCATTTGAAAAATTGATGGCAGGAGACGCAAATGCTACAGAAGTTTTCGAGAAATCCAAGAAATTATTGTCCGAACACGCAAATAAGTCCGATGAATGAAAAATTGTGTTATAATATTATTTTTATAGTTTGTCATCGCCAAAAAATGTATGAAAACCTCTCTGTTTCTATTTTTGTTGTTTTTTGTGTTATTTCAAAAATTTCATTATTTATTATTGATTATTAAATATTAAAAAAAATTAAGTTTGTGAAGAATGGAGTAATGCTGTGTTTACTGGATAACGTTCTTGACGAGTTCGAGAATGAGTGGAGCAAGTGTCCTGTCATCCATTCTGATACCAGCCTGGACATGTCCGCCATCGCTGAATGTGAGGAAGACGACGAGGCCGACACCCTTTGATGTCTTGCCGGAGAAGTAAGCTGTGTTATCCTTCTTAGCGTTGAAGTAGAGTCGCTTGGAGTTGAACTGGTTCTTGGCGACAGAGATGGAGTCAACTCTTGCGTTGTCAACTTGGGCTGTGAGCTCTGTTGACGGTGGGAGTGACTGCCAGAACTTGATGAACTCCTCGCGTGTGAACTTGCCACCCTCTGAGTCTGTGACTAAGATTGTCTCGAGCTTCATTGGGACGTGGAAGATGATTGGCGATGGAGCGTTTGTGAGAATAGCGACATCAAGATTGGATGATGACTGGGCACCCTGTGTGAATGAAGCATCGAATGTAATAGCAACTGTGACAGAGATGGACTTGTTGGATGGAAGCTCCTTCGGGAATCCGGACTTCTCTGGAGCGAAGCCGAAGATGTTCTTGTTGAAAGCGATATCCTTGATGCTGTCTGCGTTCTCGTTATAGTTTGTAATACGCATGGCGATCTGGCTCTCCTTACCGATCTGGAGAAGAGCAGCTCTGACTTCGAGGCTGTTTGTAGCCTTGCCTTCGACAACGATTGGGAGATCGAGGCCTTCAGCAACACCGCCTTCGCCAGCAATACTGGCAAGAGACATGATCTTGACTGAGTCGACGAAGTCCTGTGGCTTCTTGTTGTATAAGACGGACAATGTGCCGACAAGTGGGATGAGAGACTTGACGAGGTCAGCATCACATGAGAAGAGCTCTGTCTTGATGAGTGGCTTGCTCTCTGGCATGATAACCTGCTGAGCATAGTCCTGAGCCTCGGAGATCAAGTAGTAGTACTGGAATGCACGATCTCTGATATCTGGGTTATCGACCTGGGATGTGGCCATTGTGATGACGGACTGGAACATGTCCTGGCCGTCCTCCTGGTTGACGAGGAAGTACTTGAAGACAGCTGTGAGGATCGAAAGCTGGACGTCTGGTGTATCTTCCATGAAGTCTTCGACGAAGTGAGCATCGAGGAGTTCACCTGCGTTGCCGATTCTGTCAGCGTACTCACCGAGGATCCAGACCATAGCGGCCTTAGCGCGGTGGTCATCGAGGTTGCCGGAGAGGGCACCACAGATGTTGGCAAGGATACCAAGGTACTGGTTTGGATAGCGGCGGAAGATGTCGGCAGCAACGACAATGCACTCCTGGACGACGTACTCGATCTTGTTGTCGACGAGAGCAACGATCTTGTCGACGCAGGACTGGGCAGCGGCCTCGAATGTGATGGCGATCTTGCCGATAGCGGCGATGGACTTGCGGACGAATTCGACATCAGCCTGCTGAGCGTAGTCGAAGAGTTCCTCAAGAACCTTACCGACGTTCTGGGCACTGCAGAGTGTGAGGATGACATCGAGCTTAGCGAGCTTGATGTACGGTGGGTCATCGAATTTGCAGAAGAAGATGGAGACTTCTGATGAGAAGAGTCTGCGGTAGTGCTGAAGGAGGATGAGGATGGACTTGATGGCGGCATACTGGACTGGAGCTGTGTTATTCAATAATGTGACCAACGGAAGGGCAACACGAGAAAGTGTTTCGCGGTTCTTAGATGGGTCGTCGATGTAGAGGTTCATCTGAAGGCAGCAGCGAATAGCGGAAAGGACAACGGCAGCGTTAGCATGTGAAAGACGTGTTGAAACACGAGAGATAATGCCACGAGCGTCGTTGGCGTTGTCTGGCCTGAAGTTGCATGTGAAGTCGAGGATCTGAACCTGAGCCCACTCTGTTGTCTGATCGATAGAAGCGAGAAGGTTGTTGATTGTTGTGAATGATGCCTCGAAGAGTGGTGCATCACGTGTCTGGTTGATCTCGAGGAGTGCTGAGATAGCATTAGCAGCAACGTTTGGATTTGAATCTTCGACCAAACGCTTGAGCTGTGCGCCGAGTTTGAACTTCTCGATGAATGATGAGCGTGCCTGGTGAATGGAAAGGATGGACAAAGCAGCGGATTTTCTAACGTATGGGTCCTCAGAAGAGCAAGCACGCATAATGATTGGAATTAAGCGATCAATATTCGAGTCGTTGATAAGGCGGCCAATCTGGCGGACAACGATACCCTTGAGCTGTGGATCTGGCTTCTCGAACTCACTCAATAAAATGTGAACAGTCATATCCGCGAGTTGTGGCTGTGTTTCCATGTAACGCTCAGCGTAGATACCAACAAAACGGCGAACCTTGATCTCCTGCTTGGGATCCTGTGTACGATAGCCCGACATATTTGCATAAGCAGTCGAACAATCAACATTTTGCGCTTCCAAGGCGACGAGTCTCTGGAAAGCGAAATCGCGGTCCTTCTGCTCAGGTGATGCAAGCTTCATTGTCATCTCCTGGATTTCTCCGGCTTGTTGCAAACGCGACATTTCTTTTTATTGACCTATCGTTAATTTTTTATTATCGTTTTTTCTGCGATCGCGTTTTTACGCTCCACAAAGACAGAAAAACGAATAAAAATACGGAAAAAAACCATTGGCGATAATAGAATCTTATATAATTAACTTCACTTCAGCATAAAATATTGATCTATGCATATAATCTTTGAATGTCTATGATTTATTTTTGTTGACTTATAAGATAAAAAATTTGAAAAATCGAAAAATTTAAAAATAAGTCCAGAATAATTTATCAAACTAGTTTTCTATTTATGGGAAAAACTCATCATTTACAAGTTAGGATCTCTCCTGATCGATTCATTCAAGTGGATATCGCTGAACCAACGGGAGATTGGTTCGGTGATGCCCACCTTCAGGAGATAATGGTCGCCATTGGCGATCAATTCTATGAGCTTTATAATTTAGACGCTCCGAAGGTATTTAGAACACCAAGATGTACATTCAGTGTATTTTCGCAACCAAAATCGTTCAAATCATACGTTTTTCTCCCTTCTCAGACAGAAGATGGTTATATTAGTTTGTCGAGTATTGCCAAGATTATTTCTATCAGAGTTTTAGGCCGCGCTGATATCGCCGAAAAAGTCCAAAAACAGACTACATTAGATTCTGCATTGAGAATTGTCAAGACTTGAAATCTGATACCTCTCAGTTTGATCCTAATACATTTACACGAATTTGTTTGTACTGATAAAGTTATGCTTCGAAAATTACCGAATATTATTTTAACTGATTTTATTTTCATTGATTAGGCTAATTTCTATATCATGAATTCAATACATAGATGATATGAAATATATTGATGATAATTTTATAGCGATCTGAAACGAATTTGAAAATTTCAAATTTAGAACAATGCTCAAAATTGAAAAATTTTGATTGATTTAAAGAGGAAATATAAATCTACAATGATTTTTAAAGTTAATTGAGTGACCATCCTTATATTTTTTGACATGTAGAGATGATTTGTGTCAAAAATTCAAAAACGCTAAAAATATGTTACAATAGCTGTGCATAGTCTAAAAACGTCACAGTTGAAATCAATCGTCAGAAAGTTCTCCAAAAATAAAATGACGGAAGATAAAGCGGCATTTGATGAATGGCTTTCATCGTGGAGTCGCTTTTCTTCTTTCATTCATGTCTCACCTCAAGACAATGAAGAGGATTTTGAGTCCAAAAAAGAGAAATTACTCGAATTAATGGGTGATTTGACTCATTTTTATCACTATATCTTGATTCCGTCACATCCACAAATGCCTATCATACCTGCTGTGTCTCGAAAAGAGGAATTTTCATCGTCTTTCTTAGCAAGAAAGCATTTTTATATTCAATGGAAAGTATTTCGACTTCAATCTAAGCATTTAACATGCTCCGTGCAATTCATTGACGAGCTTGTTACTAAAATGCAAGAAATTCTTGATGGAACTTGTAAATTTAATATTCAGATAGACACAGAAGGTCTTTATAAGCAGTGTCTGAGCGAATCGCTGAAGTGCACCAGACTTATAAAGCTCGATTCTGTTCTAGTGAATCAAATTACTCAACAAGAAACAATGATTACAATGAATGCAAGCGAATCTACAATTATTCATCAAATATTGTACGGAATGACACAATATTTTGATAGGACTTCAATGTTTATTCATTATCATCCGTTACAAGACACTTTTGATCAAACAATTTTTAAACCAACTTTTGAGTTTTATAACGATCTCACAGAACTAATAGATCCGAAAAATATGACAAAAGAATCATCATTCACTACGAATATTATACTTACAATGCATAAATTAATTCGAAAATACCAAATTATTGATGCAATTGAAACAGCAATCTTTTCTATCATATTTTTTAGATCTATATATAACAGGTGCGTTATTTATAACAAAGAATTCTTCTGTAAACATTTCCCAGCAGATTTTCGAACAACAGCACCGAAAGCAACAGTTGAAATGATTGGAGCACCACAAGAGCTGATTCCCAAAGGAACAGACGTGTACAAACTCGTGCATGATGAAGATTTACTTAATCAAGCTGGAAAATTATTAACATCATTGCCATATTTTAGTTCTCCACTTGATATGCTTGGATGCATCCACGAATCACTCTCTTTAGTGAGAGATTACGCCACTTCCTCTTCTGAAAATAGAAAAGAAGATGTTCACTCATTTGACTTCATCTTCGGGCTCTTTATGGTCACTTTAGTTGGCTGTGATCTTGTTAACGTTGAGGAGGTGTTCTGGTTCATCAACACATTCTCTCCAATGGATGGACTTTCCGGTCAATTGGAGTATGCAAGAGCAACTGCTGCTGCTGTTCTGATGCAAACTGCACATATTGTTGCATCAACGCGGGAACAAGAGTGAATTTATTTTTTGTATATTTCTTTTTTGTTGTAAATTTTTATATGTTTTGTAATACATAGTCATATGATTACCAAAGATAGTTCTTATAATATAAAAAATTCAAACATTAGAAAAAAATGTTTTCCTCGGATATGAAAAATACTTTTTGCAGAGTGAATCACAATTTAAAATTGAACAATTGCTGATCCAACACTTAGAATAACTTGTATCCGAATCATGACTATTAATTAAATTCTGCTTTGAATAATGAAAAAAGGTATTATATACAGAATAAAGCATTCGTGTATTGAAAAATCCAAAAAAGTGAAAGATTGATTTATTCCATCATTATATGTAAGAAACTATGCAGCTATGTTTCAAAAACATATAGATTTGTTCATATACAAACTACTTATAAAGACAATTCTACCAATGGAAAGATCTAAATTAAAATAAACAAATATCAAAAACAGACAAACTCACAATACCACATCTTAATTTTCTTTGTTTCAAAATGCTCATCCAAGTTGTCTTCAGTTAGTAGGCGCATGTTATTTAGGTTTGCATGTGTTTAATGAAACTTATTAAAGTAAAAATGTAATCTGACACGTAAAGTGTCAGGTAACACCATATAATAAATCATTAAAAAGGGGGTTGCATCCAAAATATAAAAAACGGAAAATAAATGAGTAAGCGGCCTTTTATCTCTGATCCAAAGGTAATCACATTCAGAGATTTCACAGTCGGCGAAGAAATGGAGGCCACTTTTAATGTGTTGAACGTTTCTTTTGCAAAATGCACATTTAAATACGTTGGTTTCGATGATGAATACAAAGCACTGTTTCACTGCGATTTTACGCCACCTGGACAAATAGCACCAGGAAATTCTTCAAAAATCAAACTAAAATTCACTCCTTCGTATAATTCAGTTATAAGATGCCAAATGCATTTTAATTCTCCAAATGGACCATTCGATGTTGATATAGAGTGTATGCCTAAGACTATTGACATACAAATTGAGCCGTTTGACGCTTTAGATTTTGGAAAAGTTGTTTTAGGCGAAGAAAAAGATCTTCCAATCGTAATTCGAAATACAGGCGCTCTACAAGCAGAGTGGGGTGTGACAGTACGACAATCATCACCAGATAAAACATATTTATCGGTTGATCACGCTGATCAAATATTAAATTTCACATTAAGGCACGGACTCGTTGAAGGATACAGTCAAAACTCAATATTCATCAACTTTAAACCAGAAAAACCATGTCAAGTTTTATACGAATTAAGATTCACGTTTTCATCACCAAATAACTCATTTGATACATTTACAAAGTCTATAAACCTCGTTGCAGTGGGATTGGATGTTCCCATATATCTAGAAAACAGCCACATCAACTTTGGTGTTTGTTTTTACAATGAATTATACAGACAAAGCATTATCGCGAAAAACAGAAGCGAATACGCACAGCGCTTCACAATAGAAGTCCCATCTTCACTTTCGAACTTCATAGAGTTCACTCCGCAAACAGGCTTCGTTCAAACAGAATCCCCACTGCAGATCGTTGCAAAATTAAGAACATCATCAAAACTCGCTCAATATTATGCAGATGATCAAGAAGTTACTGTTCCAATAGTTATGCATATTATCAATCAGCCGTTGCCGGTTAAATTCGATATCACGTTCACATCATCGCCAACAAAATTAATTATTGAACCATTATCATTAGATTTCGGCACATTTTATACAACAGAGTCTAAAACATGCACTTTAAGTATCACAAGCACATTGAGAGTTCCTGTTGATTTTGGCTTTGTTAAGAATCCGGCGGGAATCACAATTTCTCCTTTTGATGGCTATGGCGTGATTCTTCCTGAAGAAACAATCGAATGTGATGTAACATTCCAATCGAAGATGGCAAAGCAACAAAATTTTGATCTCACTTTGATAACTCTTCAAGGATCGAAATTCATTATCAAATGCACAGCAAATGTTATAGAAAGTCCAGTGTTATTAAGCTCAGCTTTCCTTCAATTCGAAACAACACCAGTTGGCGAAACATCAACACAGAACATTGTTGTTAAAAACACCAAAAATCAGTCACTCGATTTCCAAATCGAACCAGCAGAAGGTTTCGTTTTCGATCCAGTCGTTGGCACAATTCCAGCAGGTGGCTCAGCACCAATTTCTGTTCTTTTCGATCCTCCCTTACCATTAAAGCCAACGGATCAACCAGAAATCAATTTAACTGCATCAACAAAGGCGCACGGATCAAAGAGAGAAGGAAAACACTCTTCATCAACTAAGCATAGGAAATCAAAGAAAGTTGAAGAAGAATCAACAGCTTCAGAAAGTGAAGGAAGTGGATCAATACTGATCTCTCCAGACTTCACGTATAAACTGTTCAACCTTAATATCGCTTTGTTCTGGCGTACAAAGAATTCATCCGGTAGACATCATATACAGATCAAAGGATCTTCAGTATTGCCAACTCTTTTCGTTACTGCTATAACAATCAACAAAGCTGAGCGTCGCAGTGAAGAATTTATAGATTTGTCGTTACGAAGAATCGATTTTGGAACAGTTGCTCTCGGACAAAGCATGGATGCAATCGTTGAAATCCGCTCGATGTCGCGTCATGCAACTCCATTAAATTACACCTGTGAAAGTGGCAGTTTCGAAGTTTTATCACCATCGACGGAAATTCAACCACAGTCAACAACAGCTGTTAGAGTTAGATTCACTCCTGCATCAGCACACGTTTTCAGGGCTAAAACAGTCATCAAATGCTCCACGAGACCAAACTTGAGGATAACATTGAGTACTGTTGGAAGAGGTGCTGCGCCATCAATCAATATGAGCCAAACATCGCTTGATTTCGGCCATGTTATGGTTGGACATCCAGTTACAAAGAGTTTGTCTGTTATCAATGATGGCAGCTTCGAGTTGCAGTTCTTCTACAAGATTTTACCAAAAGAAGGCACAAGGTTCTTAAACAGCAGCGGAATTCCTGCATTTTCAATTGTTTCGAACAACGAGTGGCTCACTCCTGGTCAAACAGGTGAAGCATCGGTTGTTTTCTCACCAGATACAGATAGACAAGACTTCGAAGCCATATTTGTGGTTTCTGCAGGTGAAGATGGACAGAAGCGTGAAGTTCCTATTAAAGCATCGAGTTGGCCATTCCACATGTTTGTTTCTGGCGGAATCGAAGAGCCACGAATCAGAACAATGTTCGATCATTCATCTCTTGATGAGCCGGTTTTCAGACAATCAATCATTTGCGAGATGGCATATCCAGGAGAAAAGTCAACTTGCTCTATTACTATCGGCGCAGCTTTACTCGGTGATGACCAAAAGAAATCTAATGCAGATTACAGCTTCGATAATATCAGCGCACCAGGATTCACAGTGAATTCCCAGCGTGCTAATATCGAACCAGGATCTTCCACAGTTGTTACATTTGAGTACTCTCCACCATCAAACACTCTTCTTCAAGTTGGACAGTGGGTTGTTGGTGAAACAAATCTAAATCTCAAGTGTGGCGACTTCTCAAGAAAAGTTCCTGTTAAACTCAAATGCCTCATTAATATGCAACAATCTGCTGATTTGTCTGCTACAGTTAAACAAGCAGCCTCAAAACCAGCAAGAAAGAAAGGAGGAAGGAAATAATTTGTTATTTTGTTTTTATTTTTGATGTTTGTATTATTTTAAAAAATGCTAATATAATAATTCTATTCAACTTCTAAAACCAAACAACTTCTCACTCTATAGAATGATATTAAAGTTCTGCTGATGATGATGTCAATAATATTATTTTTTTTAACAAGTAAAATTGACAATTTTCCTTATTTCTTTTTGTTTTTTAGGCTTTATTATAAATGAGTTTATATTCTATAGAACATGACTACAAGAGCATAATGCACATGATTGATACTTATATAGAAACATAACAACTGTTCAAGTTGTTTGGTTTTTCTGAATTGATAAAAATTCTAAATAATTGCGATTTAACATACAATCAAGCCATTTCACTAACAAAGCATCTTCCTAAGTATTACGAGCAAGAGCAAATTATTCGAATTTTGAATAATATTAAATTATTTGATTCATCAATAAGATATGAATTGGAGAGAACATTTCAATCCATGTCCGATGTATTGAATATTCCACTATTATCAAAATCATTTTCTTTATACATGAAAATTCAGAGATCATCTCCTTTACAAATTTGTTGTAGCTAGATAATATCATTACGCTCAGAGAGTCCATTATCTCCAATAAAACCTTCATCACTAGAAGATAGAATTGAAAAGCAGAATATCACATTTTGGCCTTATGAAAAAAGTTTTAAACCCGAAAATCATTCAAATGATTCTGAATTTAATACATTTGTTACTATTCTACGTGCATCTTATTTCAATGATAACAAAAATTTTACTGGCCCAACTATTAACGTTATAAATTAAATTTTATATCATTATATCATTGATCCCTTTTTCTTCGGTACTTAGAAATAAACATCAATACTCCGATCAGTGTGATTCAACACAATGTGTTATGGGCTAACGATGATATTAAAATGTTTTATATTTTGTATAGATTCAACGCTCAAAATTTTTCACGCAATTCTCATGAGATTATCAGGAAAGCAATTACAAATGGATGCTTGAAAATTTTGAGATTTATAGTTTACAATTATTTGAATGCTGATGTGGATATTGCTGATGTCAGAACTCAATTAGAAGATGTTCCGCATAATATAGATAATTATTTATTTAGTAGTCTATATCAACTTAATCTCAAAATTGGAAAGTCTAAAGCCAGAATGGAAGTTGCCAATCATTGCGATCAGCTTTATCACTACAATCCATTGTTAGATACAAACGATTTTTCAATTCGTTCTATTGTATATGAAGTTCGAAACAAAAACTTCGCAGTCATTCAGAAGTTTTTAAATACACACAGTGAAATAGAAATTATTAAAATAATTTCAAAACTAGTTGAATCATGCCAATATGAAACATTGAAAACCTTCATTGATTGCGGATTTAAACTGGAAGTCATGACAATTCAAGAAAAAGTTGATTTATTCAAAGCTGCATGCCATGTTTGAGCTTCTCGTTAAACACAGACTTGATAAAACTGTTAATCGTGCTCCGATCTTATTATTAAGCAATTTTCGATACAGCGATCAAACTATTGTTCAGTATGCTCCAAAGAAACTGCCCAAAACATTAACAGATTACTTTTAAGGAAGAATTACAATGAACTATGATGTATTAGCGGAACTTTTCAATTTTGAATGCAATTGTATTTTCGAAAGCAAAAAGGCAGAGATAGATGCTGATATTTCCAAGAAATTAATTGATTCAAAAGAATTCAAAAAACTCAGGGAATGTTTTTTATATTATAATTTCGATCCACAGGAGCTGAAGTTCTTTACAGTTTCACCAATTGATGCATTATTTGCTTCTATCGCAGGTGGTCACAAAAGAAATGTCCAATATTTTGTGAAACTTCAGAAAGATGTTAATGCAACCAACGTTTTTGGTATTGCACCGCTTCATGTTGCCTGCAAGTGTGGAAGATATGAAATTATTAAATTTTTAGTTGAAATGAAAGCTGATATTCATCAAAGAAACAAGCATGAATATATTCCAATCCATTATGCTATAGTTGAAGGATATATTGATATTATTGAGTATTTCTTTAATCTGGATCATAAATTCGCCGAAGAACTCACTCAAGATTTTTGGAAACAACTTTCACACCCGCGAGTGATCGATCATTTCAAAATCAATGAATCTTCCAATTTTTGATTATCTTTGTGTTAGTAAACATTATTGTTTTGATAAACAAAAGTATAAAAAAATTGTAATTGATTTTTTTGAATCGAAAATAATCGTATGTTTAAAATTTGACATGAAGTAATCAAGAAAATTGATTTATTTATTGACACAGAACAGCTGTTTAAAATATGTGACATACATGATATCATTGAAATCTTTAAACACGCTGAATTAAATTTTGATCAATTTACAAAAATAATGAAACAGCTTCCGATATATTATGACACGGATTCACTGCTTTTGAGGATTATCAGTGGAGATACACCTCTAGGCAGTGAAGAACTAGTGGCCATTCGTTCAAGAATTTCCAAGTTCTTCGATTTTCTTGCAATTCCCTCACAATCAAGGCATCAACAGTCAGCGAGCCACAAATATGAAGCTTTTCTTCGTGCATCATGGTTTGTTGACTGTTGATGCCATCGATATTTGCTCAGATCTAGCTAGTTCGACATTCTTTTACAAATCTACATTTTCTACGACTCTCTGAAGTTCCTAAGACACTAGGCTACGCGTGAACTTCAGAGAGTCGTAGAAAATGCGATAAATCCATATACTCCATTTATCGATCCACATTATTCGCTTTAGTTGTCTGATAACATGACAAACAGATAGCTTATGCACACAAGCTTATCATGTTATTAGACAACTAAAGTTATTGTCGATTTATAATTCTCTGTTTATAGATACCATCAAAAATGATAAATTTCCGGCACAAATTCTTCAGACAATTGCTGTTCTGGAGAGTTTTTACTAGAAATTGATCATTTTTGATGGCATTTATATTTTTTGGATAAATTATCGACTTCTGGCACCAGCAAGCACTAAAATTACATCGACAGAGCACACACATTCGATGAATACTCAACATAATGAAATGTAGCGTCCAGCTATATTTCATGATCAAATATCATTGAGAAAGACGTGCTTCCTGCCCATTTTCTTCAATGTAGCGATGTTCTGTATGATGTGAGCAAGAAGCACGTCATTTTCAATGATATTTAATCTTTTTGATTATAATATCTGCTTTCTAAGCTACTTTACAACATTTTGTTGATTTGCATGCGAATGCATGATCAATAGAGTTTCTGTGAGCTTTAGGATAGCTCAAAAATTACAGAATCACGCGATTTTGCTTTATTTGAACAGAAACATCTATATTTCAATCTATATTATCCTTCTGCATGCACAAGAGGGCAACGGAGAATGAAAGATAGTTGATTATAGTTATTTTTCAATAGTTTGATAATATTAAATAGAGTTTTGATACTTTTGATAGGCAATAAGAAATGTACAGTGTATATACATGAATTCTACTTATGCTTATTAGTCTATGTCGTCAATATTGAAATAATCAGTATTAATTGCTTAATAAAGAAGACTAATTTTTCTATGATTAGACTGTAAATGTGCATTATAATATGTGTACGTGTTCAAAATACAATTTTAATTTTTTGACATTTTGACGCAATCACTTTACATTGTCAAAATTGTATATCATAAACATTTTTGCTATTTACACTGTTTCTGATAAGTTTCTCTGTGCAGGAAGGATGCACACGTATGCAAAATAATATATGCTGAATAGCATCAAAATTTAAGTGAATATTTTTAATATTTTCTCATTCACATCCATATACATGTTGGCTGCTCAACGCAGCATGCGAAAGCATGCACCTAAGTATATATGTTATGAAATAAAAGACTTGAGAAAATAAATTTTTATTTTTCTGAACTTGAGGCTTGTGAAAGCGCACAAATAACACACTATCATATGAGTAGTATGCTGTAACTTTTAATCTAACATAACGTATGATATTTTTTTGATGAATCTAATTATATGTTATAATTAGCTATTTATGATAAATAAATGCTCTACATCCACTAGAATTTAGTATTTCATGTTAAGTAATCCCCAATCACTCTTCTGAATATAAGATATTACATATTTTTCATAAAATATTATAATAAACCATCAAAAACTGTGTGCATGTAATAAGGTATCTTTGAATAGCATGTAGACTTCTTAAATACACACAATTACATGTATTAATCAATCACAATAATTCTAGCATCGGGAGAATGTACATTAGCACAAATATTTATACAAAGGCAACAACATATACTACAATATACAACTCGATGCAAAAGTATATAACTATACTATAGTATATGAGTATAATAACTGATATGCTGCTTATGATTTTCTTGATGTGATGCACTACAAATAACACATCGGTATTCAGTCACTTTTGAGATATTAATTTAGAGTGTATCTCGACAATGCAGAGATATATTGTTGTTGAATTCTTTCTATCTATTATACACACTATATAATATTCATATATCTATTCAACAGTTTGATATCCCTCTTCAAATCTTGATTTGTCAAAATAATGCTTTGAAATCTACATTTTTTTTCTACATATGGAATTAAACACATTACCTGCATATTAAACACATCAAATAGTATCTGACAATACTGATTGAATCGAAGAATAGCGACATGAGCCATTATGCAGAGATCAGATAATCTTGAAAAATTGTGTTTGGAGAAATTTAAACCATTGATCATGTAAAATACAACAAGTAAAAGCTATTTCCTTAATATTATAAAATCAAGTCCGAATCTCATATTTTGATATCCAATATAGTTTATAAAATTCACTCAAAACTCAATAGATTCATCAGAAGAAACAGTTTATGATAATAGCTGTTTCGAAATTCCTCTAAGCCTCTTCATTCCCCAAAATTACAAACTATACCAAAAATTTTCGGTATAGTTTGTCTTCTCCTCTAGAAATTTCCAATTCTTTATCAGTTAAGAAAATATCAACACATACTTTTTCAAAATTTCCCGCTGTATTTAGAGAGGCTACCAAATATGCAGATAAAGAAGAATTTGATCTAAAACTTGAATCACTATTTATTAAGGCAATTTATTTAGGTGATGAAATAATGATTTCTGAGCTTTTACGTTACGCAAATATGGAAGACCTTGAAGAAGTCCTTTCCCATCTAGTATATTTTCACCATTATGATGCAATTCCACCTATATTCGATTATATGAAAAGACACAATATTACAATCGACAAGATGGCTAAAATTAAAATCGCAAAAATTGCGGCTATATTTGGAAATCTAGAAAAATGTTACACCGTGCAGCAAAAGTTATTGATGATTTAATATTTGAGCTTCATTTATGTCTTCATGATTATGTTGGATTGAAAGCATTTTGGGATGAATTTCATTTAATATATTTGAATTTTCCAATCAATAGGAAGATTAAAATCATAACTGAATTATTAGGATATGGATGCTCTGAAATTGTTGAATTTCTATTTGATCATGGCTACGATGAAGTTTTCCAGCTTTCGCCTCTTTATGTTTGTGCATTATTAGTCGTGGAAAATGTTAATATTCTTAATTTAATTTTGAAGCGTTTCCCTAAGTATTATTATTTGTATGAGATTTACTTTAATTATATCTCACCCAGTCCAATGGAGCCTTCTTTTCGAAAAGAGCTCAACAAGTTTAGGATTCCTCCAGATTACACAATGTTTTTCAACTTCAAGCTTGAATGTTTAGACTATGAAAATGATAAAAGGCCCAGAGATTCTGGTGAACAAAGAACACACATATCAAATCTCGATGATGTAGCATTTTTAATCATGTGTTTAGGAGGATAGTTAGATTTAGATAATCTGGTGCTTCCGGATGAATTGAAAGTTGTTACAGACGATGATCTTGATGCACTGGATCTTGCTTGCATAAGCGGTGATATAGGGACTATAAAAATACTTTTAGATATGGGTTTTGATATCAATCAAGCCAATAATAGAGGAATTGCACCAATTCATATTGCTGCAAAATATGGACGATTTATTGTTCTCGTGGTGCTAATTATTATCTTGCAAATAATTGTGGATGGAGAGCGATGCATTATGCAATGCATGAAGGACATTCAAAAATTATTGATTATTTGATGGCCCTTGGAAGTGCATTTTGATTCGAATTTTTTGCAACATACAAATCGCAATTTATATTTAAATTATATACATCTCTTTTGACCTTAACATTTACCCGAAATTTATTCTCTTTTTGTTTTATAAAAATTATTTGATTTATATTAAAAATATTTCAAAATAAATGAATCTTATTCCAAATTCACAGTATATGTTACTTATTGTTTTATCATCATCGCTAAAAGTGATTTGTTCAGCACACTTATATCCATGATAATCATATATAATCAAATTTGGAGACGAAATGTTGTTAACAAACTCGCAATATCCATTGACATAAAATCTAGAATCTGAATTATTAATGAAGTTGCAATTAGTAATAATTGTTTTTCACTATCATCATATATTAGACCATTGCCTCCTGATGTATTCACAATATCGCATGATGTTAAATTAAATTGAGTCGGGAATTGCGACCAATGGATAATTATGGGACCCAATGGATACAATTGTTTGTTGTCAATAATTTTTGAGAAAGTTATACGAGGATTTTGACAATTCTCAAATCTCGTTTCACATATTTCATATGTACTTGATTTTGAAATATTAACAGATGTAATATTGGGAATTCCATTTGTAGAAAATGTAACTCCACTTCCATATTCTAATTCATTTCCCGCTTACGCAATTGAAAAATCTAATAAAAGGTCTGTGAAGTGTTCTGAAACATAAATATAAGAATGAACTCCTTTGTGAAATTCAGCAGTAGTTGATTTGTAGCTGCAAATCCAATTTTGTTCAACTGGACCAACATCTCTAAAATAAATTGATCCCCCATCATATGATCTATGACATTGCGAGAAAAAGGAATCTTCAACAAGCATCAAATAGTTCTCCTACCCTACTTGGACAGTTATAGCGCCTTGAATTACTAATTTGTGAAAATTACAGAGTTTTATATAAAAGCAATAATCATAACCAATAAATTGATTCCTTTTATTGGAGTACAGAGTATACTCATTCCACCCAAAGTCAGACCATTCTTTTGATAATATATTAAATAACGTTGCTATAACTCATCTGATTACAAAAACATTATTTCATATTTGAAACGATCAAGAAATACGCTCGTATTTCTGTTCTTCAAAGATATGCCATTACATGTTTTCTGCATTTACATCATTGCTATTAACATAATGTGGATTTCCAAATTTTATAAATTTATAAAACGCCGAGCGAATTCCCACTTTCATTTTCTTTAGAGTCCATTCCTATAATTTTTTTAGACAAACATATTGTTTGGAAGATATTTTAAAAACAAGCAAGGATATCAAACTATCCTTATTATTATATTCTTCGGCTCAAGGGTGAACGATTGAATGGTAAAAGTTTGGGAAATCATGAAATTTTGAAAAGAAAATAATCGTATCTTCCAAATGCTTCAGATTTGAATCCATAAATGATTTTTGATGCTTAGTTCCATTACCCTCTAAAAGCCCCATATTTTAGTAGTTACCACCATCAATTAAAAATATGGATAACATGAAATGAGCTAATGAATTTGAATTCATGAAGAGCATCAAAAGATTCATTGAGAAACAAATGCATTGACTTGAGTTGGTTTTTATATATAAATAGCAAAATCATTTTAGAATCACAAATCGTTAAAATTTATCTCGGCCATTTTCATGAACGATTATTGTATAATTTCGACGATTATTGTAAATTAAAATCTAATTTTTATGAAATTTTGGGGAGCCAGCCTTTCTCGTTTGTGTGAGGTGACAAGAAAGGTTATCCCCAACGTTGTTGAGTCCGCTATTTCATATATTATTCAAAATTGTTCGGATTACAATCAAATAATTCAACAATACGAAAATGATATCGATATTGACGACGAAATAGAAGCAATTTCAAGAGATAACGAGATTCCCATCGACGATGTGACCACTCCTCCAAGGGTTTTTAGTATCTTTATGGAGTATATTATTGCGATTCCTGATCATCTTCTTATTGATGCGAATTTTCTTGGAGTAAAAATGATTAAAAACATCGATCACGCTAAGTCATTTACGAAATCTCTTCCATTTTTGAATCAAGCGCTTTTTTCAAGAGTGGTTGCTTTTTTTGTTGTCTTAAGAAAGAAGTTAAAAGGAAAAAAGCAACATGAAAGGATTCTCAACATATTATCGAGCATTTTAATACGCGAACCAAAAACAAATGACATTGTTGTTACGAATCAAATTGCAGATATATTTTTATCGAATTATGATGCGATTTTTGTTAAACACGTAGCGCTGAATGAGAACGGGCGATGGATTTCTAAGGATGTTTTTCAAAGTTTTCTTGAAGAAGAAATGAACAAATATTTAAATTCGCAAACAATGAATATTTCACATTCAACATCAGACAACAAGTTAAATCAGAAGCGTTCAAAATCAATACACAACTTAAAGACAGAAGATCAAGATGATTTCATCGTGAATGAAGAAGAAGACGAAGAAAACGACAGATTTTTACTTCACTCAAGCGGCAAAATCAAAATTAGTGCCAGGCAGCGCGATTACTCAATCAATTATCAAGAAAGCGATATTTCAGATGGAAGTTTCGATGAAGACGAAGATGGTGACTTAAATGACGAAGGAAAAGGCTTCGAAGAAGAGGAGCAATCATCAGATTACGATGAAACCATCTTTGACAACATTGGAGAAGGCAATGGAAAAATTGATAAAATTATTTTAAGCAGAGAAGTTCAAAACTCAATGGAATACTTGATTACAATGCAGGGAACAAATTATCCGTTTGCTCAATGGATTCCATTAACAATTTTAATGGAGATTCCAAATTATAAAACAGCGCTTGTGAGATTCAACGAAAATGAGAACAAATTCCCATTCTACGTCGCTGAAAAGTATACATTTTCCACATCTTGGGATTCTCCTCTTCATATTGTTGCACATAAACAAATGGAAACAGGACAGACGATGTATTTACTACAATACTCATGCACACCAGGTACTGCATACTACTGGGAAGTTAGAGGGCCTCTTTCACCAAATAATTTAATTGATGATTATAATAACAAACAGGTTAGCATTGAGAAGGAAATTCCTGCACGCCCAACGATGATTCCCAATATACAACCAAAAGAGCTTGAAAATTTCAAGTCTAAAAGCTGTTTTCTTCCAAAAGAATATCAACGAACAGGTGTGAATTGGCTTCTTCAGTGTTTCTGCGATCAGCACGGATCTCTTTTGGCCGATGAAATGGGCCTCGGAAAGACAATTCAGGCCATCACATTTCTCAAGAAATTAAGAGATATTGGATGGGAGGGACCTCATATTATCGTTGTAAGAAACAACACATATAACCAATGGTGCCAAGAGCTCGAAGAATGGAGTGATTTCAACTATGTGATGTACAAAGGAGATCCAAATGATAGACTTATATTGAGGACATTCAGAATTCATGAAAAAGACGGAAAATTCAGATTCAACATTTTACTTGTCGCTTATGATATTTTGATCAAAGATTATGAATATTTCAGGAACATCAACTTCGAAGTCATGATTATTGATGAAGGCCATAGAATTAAGCAAAGATATGGACAAACACATATGGCTTTTGATACACTTAAAGCTCAGCATAGAATCATTATGACAGGAACTCCAATACAAAACACTCTTCAGGAGTTATGGTCATTACTTAATTTCGTCAGCCCAGATCACTTCGATGATCCTGATTTGTTCCCCGATGAAGAAGTTGACTCTATGGAACCCTCAAAAATGAGGGAGTTGCGTGAAATGATTACGCCGCACTTAATGAGGCGTTCTCTTGACGAAGTTGAAAAGAGTATTGTTCCAAAGGATGAAAGATTCGTTTTCCTTCAGTTAACACAAGAGCAGAAGGATATCACGAGACTTGTCAAATTGCATGAATTGTGGAGAATTCAGGGCCAAGAACGCGACAATTATCAGGAATCTCAGATGTTGCATAGAATCTGTAATCATCCTTTCATGGTTGAAGGATGCGAACAGTATTATACAGAGATCTGCGGAATGACGCGCGCACGGGCTCTTGTTGAAACATGCTGCAAATTCCAATTCTTGGATTTAATTCTGCCAATATTTAAACGCCAAAACAGAAGCGTTTTAATCTTCTCGCAGCGCATTAAGATTCTCCAACTTCTCGCAGAATACTGCCAACTTAGAAAATACAATTATGTTATGCTCGATGGTCAGTTATCTGCTGATGATAAGAAAGTTGCAATTGATTCTTTCGTTTCTGATAATTCGGATGTTTTCATATTCCTTATTTCCACTAAATCAGGTGCTGAAGGATTAAACCTTACAAAGGCCTCTGTGACAATTATCTTCGATCCTGATTGGAATCCAAATAACGACCTTCAAGCGCTCGGAAGATGCCATAGAATTGGCCAAACGAAACGCGTTCTTGTGTTGAGATTAATCACATTTGGAACTTACGAACACTCGATGTACACCAGAGCGCAGAAGAAACTCAAGTTGTGGGATGCAGTTTTAGGTGAATCAGATCTTCACTCAAGAATCAAACTCATTCGTCGCAGAACCAATATGCTGATGGTTAAACCATACACCCCAATTCACTTTGCAATCACAGAGAAACAAGCTGAAATGGAAGAACCAATCGAATCAATCGTTCAGCCTCCTGAACTCCGTGAACTTAAATTCGATCCAACTGCATCACTCGAAGATGTTCTCAGTGGAGCTACAACAGTTGTCACAGATTTGCTTAAATACAAAGACCAGAAGGAAATAGATTGGGGACAAGGTGAGAACGTTGATGAGTTCTTGAAGAAGTTCACGATTCTCGATGACGTTAATTATATGGCCCGAAGGAAGAAGAAATCACAAACAGTTTATCAAATCGATTTATCAACTGCTCGCAAGTTGCTTTCATCGCTTGAAAGATACGGTTATGGCGCTTACGAGCAAATACAGGCAGAAGCAGTCCCTGATTGCCCGATTGATATTATTAAGAAGTTCTGCATTGATTCTATTGTTCTGTTTTTCAGAGCTCTTGAGTCCACAGGTTTCCTCCAATTCCCGATTCTCGCGCAGCAAATATTGATCAACAAGAATTCTCCTCCTTCGCTGTTGATGTGTCCTGAGCGTGATGAATGGCTCTCTGTTCCATTCACGAGGAGAGGATCTGTTGTTGTGAGCGTCAAACAACTCTTCAGTTCAATTCATAGAACAGCACCATACTTCCTTTATTCTCTCGAATCGAGTCTTATTGTTAAAAAGTTTGTCGAACTTGGACTTCAGTTCAGGTTTGATGACATACTGCCGATGCCTATTACACAGACAATTCCAGATGAAAATATCATCCAAGCATTGATCAACAATGAACCAATCACCGATGAAAATAGAAGTCATGTTATTGTTACCCAAATGAAGCGTCAAATAATTGAGCAAGAGAACAGTGTTCCAGTAGTGATGACACCACTATGGGGCCGTCCTGAAATCAACAGTGTCCTCAACTTGCTGAAGAACTTTGGTGCTAAAGTTTTGAAGATGCCTGCGAAAGAAATACAATGGAGAACAGGAATCATGTCTAAGCAAGATCATATGATCAAAGTTCTTGCAACAAGAGTTTTAAGTTCGTTGAAGCTTTCTGTTGAAAATATTCTTCCTCTAAGGATTCCTTCCACGGCAACAGGAACTCCTCTCGATTCGAACCAGCAGCCATTCCCTGAAAGCTTTTCCATCGATGCAAGAGAAATGTTATCTGTAACACGAAGAGCAGGAATAATGTCAGCAATTGATTTGGCTCTTCAAAAGGTCCCTGATGATTCAAATCTCTTCCAAGGAGACAACAAAGAATGGTTCACGAATCACCACTTCTTCTTAATATTGAGACAGTTCAATCTTTACGGTTTTGATTCTCTTTCCAATATTTTGATTGCAAACAAAGAGTTTTCAGACAATCTCAAGGAAACTGATATTCCAATGATTGCTATGGGAAGTGATCTTCACATTGACACTAAAGTTCCCAACTTCCTTCTCGATGAAACAGTTTTATTCAAATTGATCACAGATATTATTGGAAAGAATCCTCTCGAAATCACAAAAGATGCAGTAACACAATACAAAGCTGAGCAGGAAATTATACAGAAGTCGAGACCACAACTTGCCAGTGGTGGCCATTCCCACAAAGGTTTCCACAGAGAACGATTAGTTAGAGTCAAGCTTGGAGCACATCTAAAGATAGTGATGCCTAAACTTGCAGAACTGAGGTTCAATGATGGCCGCAAAGATGACGAAATGAAACGAGAAGTTGATAAAGCTGCAGTTCGATTCAAACGCAATATCCCTGTCGATGAACGTAGAGCAATTATGTCCGCACTTCAAGGAAAGAGCGGCGCTTAATGTATATTATATATTTGTATATAAAGATGTTTATTTCATATTGTTTTCTATAAAAATGATATTTCTTTATAATAAAAAAAAATCAGATATAAATGCATCAAACATGATATGTTTTATATATATCAAATAAAAAAAAAAATAAATATTACTTTCATATGTAAGACATCTTTGTTGGTTTGTTTTCACTTGAAGCGTGGCAAAGCGGACATGTCTTAACATCTCTCATTTCTTCAAAGGATGCGGAGTGACGACATTTACTGCACCTCCATGACTTCGCTGTAATTGGTTTTCCTGATGCGATTGAGCGCTTTGACTTGAAGTCGCATTTAGTGCAAATGCACTCAAACATATTGAACGTGTTCTCGCCGCACTTCGGGCACTTGACTTCACACTTATATTCATCAACTGGTTGATTCTTGTCGAATATCTTGACAGCGAGAAGTTTAATTCTCCTCTGCTTGTTAGGAAGGAATTTCTCAGAGTGCTCCAGAGTGATGAATCCCTTTGAGCACTGCTTGAAGTTCCTGGAGTGGAATCCAGCGAGTGCAATGAGTGCTGCAACACGCTCTTCACCTAAGAAGCTCTGATACTCCTTTGCAGCAATAGCTGAATAAATGGCGTAACCATAGTTCTGGTTGTAAATCGATCGACTTGCGAGCATCAAATAGTGGAGAGCTTCAACTTTGAACCATGTATTGTCATCAGCTTTACCGCAGCGCTCATAAAGGAATGCAGCGCGGACGAAGCACTTCTTTGCAAAGAGATAATCATTGTATTTCAGTGCTTCCATACCTTGCGTTGACAATAAGTTGGCGGCATCTTCATAAAGTTCGAACTTGACAAGCATCTTTGTAGCCAAAGCGTTCTGTGAGTTTCCAGCAAGATAATGAGCATATTGACCCATGATATCCTTCTTGGAAACTTCTTTATGCTGCTCAGAGATCTTAACAGCATCGTCCCACCTGTTCAAGTGGATGCAGGCGGAAACTGCTTTAGCAGCGTCTCCTGCCTTGAGGAATGAAGCAACAGCGCTCTCGCAGATGCCAAGTTCAGTGAACTTACAGCCAAGATCTATCAAAAGCCTATCATCTGTTCCAAGAGCATTCATGACTGTAACGAGGTTCTCGATATCTCCAACATTAGAGTAACACCTGATCGCATCTTCGTACATCTGAGCATTCATGAAGTGATCAGCAGCTGCAGCAAACTCGCCACGCTTGTACAAGTTGTTAGCGAGAGCAATGTGTGCGAGTGTCGCAACCTTTGATGGCGGCTTGAGTGATAAAACGCGTTCCCAGTTTCCGAGAGTCGCCCACATTTCGATTGCATACTGCAGTCCATCGTTTGTGAGGAAAGTTTGCTGAGCTTCTTCGTAGCGTCCAAAGCACCACTGAGCGAATCCTTTCTGGATGTTCTTGTCTACAATTGTGCGAACTTTGCGTGCAAACTGAAGCTCAGACTGCGACTGGCTTTCAGTGAATGCCTTCTCTGCAGATGTATAGTGTCCGTTCATCATTGCCCATTCACCGAAGACCTTCCACAGCTTCTTGTGAGGGAAATTGCGGATGTGTTTAACGATCTCTTCTGTTGGAACATCTTCGCTTCTCATGAGGAGTTTAACATCTCTCAGGAGCTTAGTTTCATAGGTGTGGAAATACTCACGCTTAGGATTGAGAGGATCTGTCAACAGCTTCGCAAAATCAACAGTTAAAATCTCAAGACCCGAGAATCTGCAAATATACGTTAATGAGTTGATTGCTTCAGTTGCGTAGAAATCGTGATAAACGTAGAGTTTCTGTCTCTCCAAAGCAACGAAGAGATCCTGAGAGTCTTCTGCCCACTTCATTGACCACGTTTCCTTACGAGGTTTGTCTGCAATCTTTCCGGAGTGAATATCGATGAAACTCAATCCGCCGAAGATATCAACCATTGAAACTCTCGTCATATCTGAGCTGACAGAGATCCTTTCGACGTGAGAGCCAACGTTGTACTTGCCGATCATCTCCAAGCTTGGCATTTCGAATGCAATGAGTTCATCACTCGTGAAACCGATAAACAACTTGTTTCCTTGTGCGCAGACAGCGGATGAATCTCCTGGCAAAGAAATGAACTTAGTTTCATCATTTGTGAAGTCCCAAAGACAAAGACGACTGTCTGCAAGAGCAACAACGTAATTATCTGTTTTTGCGAAAAGTTTGCAATCCATTTGAATAAAGTTGGAAGATAATGGAATTCCAAGCTTGTCGAGAATAATGAGCGATGTTTCAGGCTCTCCTGTCTTTGCTGCAATCATCACTGAATTTTTAGAAGCACAGAGACCAACAAGATTGTCCAAAGTCTTTATATGGTGCTCTAAATTGTAGATGTTGTAGAAAACAATATCATAAAGCTTTGAAAAATTACGATGAACTGCATAAACAATTGTGTTGTCGAAGAAATCCCATAAATTGATCGGCAGAAGCTGCGCTATAGCAAGAGAACGATCGATACCAATTGCAAGCTGAGTGTCTGTTCTGTTGAAAGAAATTGATGTAATTTGCTGTGCAGGAATGTTGAGAGTTCTTATTGGGTTTAATTCGATTGTATAGAACTGTACTTGGCAGCGACCGTTGTCAACATTGCCTCCAAACGCGAAGAATTTGCCAGAATTCGACCAAGCAGCAGCAGTGATCTTTACACCTGTGTGGATGATCGAATTCTCCAGGTTTCCCTTCGTGTGAGTGAATATATCACCGTTCTCGTAAATAACCAACAATTGCGGATGTTCTGCGTGATTCCACTCTGCAAAAACAACTTGTGTTTCTGTGTCAGGAAGATCGATCTCGTAATTCTGGAAATCCTGTCCATGGTCCTTTACAGCGTAAATTTCACTGTGTTGGTCTGATATATAAAGAGTTTTTCCTGATCCTGACCAAAACGCGATCTTTGGGATTCCTTCATACTTCGTTACCCACTTCTGGTTCGATCCCAAATCACCGCATGTGATCTGTCCGTTTTCGTACGCGATTGCTGTAAATTCTCCGGTGTAAGAAGTTCCTATCGAAGTAACTGGCGATCCTGTCGCAGAAGCGAGGATCGTAGGGAACCACTTGCTGTCTCTTTCGACCCAAACGACAGAAAGTCCGGCTCTATCGCCAGTAATTAATCTATTAACGCGAGAATTCCAGCATAATGCCGTGATTTCGTGTTTATGCGTTGAAAGTGATGTGATGTTGACGATCTTGTATAATCCTGGCTGATCCTTGTTGACAATCACTCTGGCGATCGTAACTCCGCCATTTATTTGTCCGTAAGCGATCAGTCCGTTCACGGTGTTCCAGTCTACGATTGTCACCGGTTTTTCATCTGATGAAGTGATCCTGTTCGCGAGATACGAATGAAAAGATATCATCAGAATTTTGGAAAGGTGACGTTTATAAATTATTTACAAAATATACGGAATCTCTATATTCTGATTTATATAGAAAGGTACCCCAACTGAATTCTGACGCTCCGTTGGCAGCGAAACTTTGGACACAGGTAGCCAATACCCTAGAGGACCTATATGTTGAAGATCGAGGAAATCTATTGAGGAATTTTCGAGAAAAAGTTTATTTCAATTGGATACTTTTGCAAAGTTTTTGCAATTTCGATTTTTTCGCTTCGTTTTTTTAATTTTTCGTTTTTCTTGTCGGATTTATGAATTTAAGTGATTCTAATACTATAATACTATTGTATAATACATACTCATTATAATTCTTCATAAATTACTTGCTAAATATAATTCCTTGCAATTTTAATGATTCAGTTCATCTTATATTAAAAGATCCATCGCAAGCTTGGTATGATCTGTCAAGGTATCAGGTTCGAAACAGGATCATGTCGATTTTTTTACTCTCAAAAATATTTCAACATTTAACTACACTAAAATATTTTTCTAATTATCAACATTCTTCAATTTTAGGATACTAGATAGTTTAAATCAGAAAAGATTTTCAATAATGTGCTTCCCTCTGCAAGCAAAGGTCAGTATGAATGACTTGTAAGTTTTTAAAGAGATAAGGGAGAGTGGGTAATTGATATTTCGAAATCTACGACAAAATATTTTCTAAATAAAAATATTATTTAAAATTAACGGGCTGTACATGTACAACATCATAGAAAATAGCACATCAATGGTTTTTGTAAGATCAATAAAACGCAAATTAGTATGTTGTTACTCTTCTATCACATTCGGCCTTTAATCGATGGTTTCGTATACGTGTTGTGAGCAAAAATGATTTCGTTAACTATTGTTTCTGGAAAATTGCTCGATGAATTTCATTGTTTACAAGATATTTATCGCCAATAGCTGCTAAATATGAGTAGTATGTCAAAGTCCGGAACGGAGCGAAAATTCGTCATGATATACAATATCAAAAAATTGTGCTATGCTTTTGAGACAAGGTACTCATTTAAATTTGATGGAGGTACTGCCCTTTCAATATGAAGTAAAATGGACCTCTTTACTAAAATGTAGAAATATCTTGAGATTTACATGCGAAAATTTTGATAAATTTATTATAAGTAGATTCTATGGACAGTTAAGTAATAATGTGTTACTTGATCGTTTGTTAAAAGTCTAAATGTTGTGTAAAAGGAGCGCAAATAATACTCCGAGACCAATTTTTGAGGGTCCTAAAATAACGTATTTTCAGTTGAGGTTATATAGCATTTGGATAACTATTTCAAAATGTGACACGTAAAAATATATATGACACATAATTTTTATTTCTGTCATGTAAATTCATAATTTCCCTGAAATCATTAAAAATCTAATGAATACTTAATAACCATTCATTATTCCTTTAAATCCATAATTAATTTTGTATGACAAAGTTTTGGCCTTAATTAATCAAATTAATTTACCAGACATTTTCATTTGATCAAATTAAATTCAGATTATTGAAGATTAAAAGGATTAAGTTTGAAATACATCAATTTTTATTGGGTTATTTAAAACAGCTCCGACATAATTAATTGCATGGAGCGTCCCTGCCTAACACTTTTGAGGAGAATTCCAGAAATCTTCTGGACCTTGAAACCAGCAGCATAAACAAGTTTGTTATCCTTGAAGTACATCTTGATTGCACGTCCTTCCTTGTCGTTGCGCTGTGAGATAACTTCGTAGTCGGCTGGATTCTCTGGTGGGATATCAACAGCGAACAACTCGGTATCCATATCAATCATGTTGACTGGCTCGATGGCGAACTGGAATTACTTGCAATCACCAGCAGCGTTGGCACCAGCAACTTTACCCATGGCAAGAGCTGGAGCCCAAAGACCCTGGTTGACATTATCAAGGAAAACGCAATCACCAGCTGCATAGATGTCCGGGACACTTGTTTCCATTCTGTTGTTAACTGTGATACCACGGCCGCATTTGATTCCTGCAGCAGCAGCAATCTCGGATTCAGCTCTGACACCAGCGTTGACGACAACGAAGTCCGCAGGGATGAACTCATCACCAACCTGAACGCCGGTGACCTTCTTGTCATCGCCCTTTATTGCGACGCATTGGCCGAGTCTTAAGTCAACACCAAACTTGCGGACATGCTCCTGGAGATTCTGGGAGGCCTCTGCATCCAACTGTCTGGCCATGAGCCTTGGCATGCATTCGACAACTGTAACGTTCAAGCCTCTCTGTCTGATAGCAGAAGCGTTCTCGAGACGAAGAACATCACCATCAATGACAACAGCTCTCTTAGATGTGTTGTAAGCCTTGTTAAGTCTGTCAACATCAACAGAAGATCTAACAACGATGACGTTGTCCAGTCCTTCATGACCGATCGGTGGAATGAATGGCCTTGAGCCTGTGGCGAGGACGAGCTTGTCGTATGGATGAGATTCACTGTTGGAAAGTCTGAGCTTCTTTGACTTTGTGTCGATGGAGTTGACAACAACGCCAAGCTTGAGCTCAATGTTGTTTTCTCTATACCTTTCCTCGTTCTTCAGGTAGTACTTGTCTGGAGCAATCTCAGCGTTAAGAGCATCATCATGATTGGACGGTAGTAAGGCCGAAGTTTTTCTTTCGTGACCATTGTAATCTTCGCGACTGAGTTTCTCTCACGGATTGCCTCGATGGCGGCAACAGCAGCAGCGCCGGAACCAACAACGACGAAGTTGAGTGGTTCAAAGCTCTTGCACTCAATTTCTTCGGCATCATATAGCTCGAACAAATCTTGTTCAACACCGCAAGCCGGACATTGTATTGGTGGTGTGACACATGCATAAATTTCACCGCAGATGATGTATCTCCAGAGAACGACGGCTCCTGTTGGGTTGAGCTCTGACCAGTCCTTTGCACCGACGACTTTTCCTGGTCTGATTCTTTCTGGAACGTTTCCTGTTTCGAGGGCATCACCGAAAGCTCTGCCGAAGCCACGAACCTTTTCATGCTCCTTCTTGGACATCCTGAACTTGATTTTGATGCCTTCGATGACTTTGCAACGGATTTGATCGAATCTTGAAATAATATTATCGACACCTTCACCTGACCGATCATAAGAGCCGAAAACGGAAACAACCTTGCAGCTGTGCGTGATTGGGCTCATTGACAAAGCAATATCCCAAATTGGAGGAACAGCATCACCATTGATTGTGTTTGTGCCGAGAAGAACACCATCAGCTGTAGCAATGGCTGCCATAATCTCTGGTTTGAGGCTTCCGTAATTGGCAATGTTAACATTGAACATTTTGATTGTTGCATCAGGGATTTTTTCAAGGATACCGGCCTTGATTTCCTCAGCAATTTCTGTTGTATATCCAGAGGCTGATGCGTAAGCCATGACAACTTCAATTTCGGGTGCGGCATCGCTGGTTCAGACCATGACCTATATTTATCGATTGTTTCCTGGATGCGATCATCGAGAACAGGTCCGTGGACGAGACAGACGAGCTTTATGTCGAGATCGAGGATCTTATCTGTTCCTTTGATGATGAAATCTTTGAATGGATCGAAAATTGCTGTGTAGTAGTAAAGGAGGGCTTCCTGGTATCCTTCCTCCTCTTCAGGTGGCAATTTGCTCATCAAAATGGATTTTTTCAGTGAATAATGTGTACCAAATGAATCGCATGTGAATAATGTCTGTTCTTCGACGAGATATGTATACATTGAGTCCGGCCAGTGCAAGAATGGGCAGGAAATGAACTCAAATGTCTTTCCTCCGAATTTCAATGTCTTGATATCTTCAGCAGAATGTCCACGGAACGGAATATTGACGATATCCTCCAAATATGTCAACGCAGTCTTGGAGCCGATAACCGTAAGGTCAGGAATAAGCTCAATCAGCTTCTTTATAGAGCCTGAGTGGTCAGGTTCTGTGTGATTTGTGATTAAGTACTTGATTTTGTTGATATCACCGATTACTGATTTAACTTTCTTAACGTATTCATCGAAGAAGCATTTTTTGACGGTTTCAACAAGAACAGCGCCTTCTGGAGTCTTAATAAGATAAGCGTTGTACGTTGTACCGTAATTTGTCTCCATGACGATGTCGAAGATTATTCAAAACAATAGAGGACAAGAATGGGAAACATCAGCATGATTATGAGTCGAAATTGAAGTGTTGTATGAAATTGATGAGAATATTAACATTTGAAATGATGCTAGAGGAATTCTGGTGTTTGATAATAATATGTTTGCAATGGCAGAAAGTTTATATCAATTGTAATAATCTGGATTCTATAACAGTTCGATAAAGTTGATGGAAACTACAATACAAATTCATACGTGGTTTCTAGTATTGCAATGAAGCTGATTTAATTGATTTAATCATCTTATTGAAAGAAATTAGATTTCTGTTAATTTTCTTGATGGAAGAATGAAGTGATAATCATGTATGGAATCATTAATTCTGAGTATAATGGATCATTCTTAGAGGAAAGCTCATTTAATTGGATAATGATTTTGTCAAGAATTTTTTGCATATTAGCAATAGAATCATTAGGTGCAAGTCTTGTTTCGTATATAGCAATCGTGAAAATCCACAATAAATCGTTTTTATTGAATGGAATTTCGTAATTCGCAAAATATCCAAATAGATCACATATGTCATCACACCCTGCAACGCTGCTGAGGACCGGAGGCTCTCCACGTTCGATCTTTTTAAGAATATTATAAATATTATTTTCTTCTTGCGATTTTCCAAGAACATTTATGTAAATTCTCATGTACTGGAACCAAAGCATGAATTTATCCTTCCACTCTTTGTCGGGAATAAGTTCTTCCGCTACTTTTATTCCATCAGATGGTGAAACGTATTTGAAAGCGGCCGAATTCGATTCCGTTTCTTTCTCCTTTTGGTTCTCTTTTTGCTGTTCATTTTCTTGTTCTTTCTTTTTTCCTGTCATCAATTCGAAAACAGTTGGTTTCATTTATGAAAAAAATGAAATGAATAAAAATAAAAAACAATTTATATAATAACATTCACATGTGATTAACTTTCTGCGCTTCAACGACACAATTCCTGACTAATACTTGCTGCGTTGTTTTGTCTGTTGTCCAGAAAGTTCCAAATACAATATTTCCGTATATATGCTCTACAATTCCTGAACAGTTACAGCCATTAATGTTGGTCAATATATAATCTCCAATAGAGAGGATAGAACCCGACGCATCTCTAGCATCTGTTTGATCTCTAATTCTGCTCCATTTTTCATTCTTTGGGATTTTTTGAGTCATTCCGTAAACATTGAGACACATTGCAAAGCGATTGTTTGATGTGAGAACCATCATAGCAATCGAATTGCACATGATGAGATCTCCTCGAGGAGGCAAATATTCTGTTTTGTCTGTCATCAAGTGAATTTCTTGACCTGATCGTATAAGTTCATCATTCTTGAATTTTCTCGTTGGCTGAAGAGGAGCAATAAGAATATCATGATCATTGGAATTAAGAACAACATATGTTTCCATAGAAGTAGTATGAGTAACAATATCTCCTGGCTTGAAAGCATTCTGTGTATAATCAACAACTGGATTTTCGCTCTGCTTGATTGCATCAAATTTAATGGCTTCCTCATCAATTCTGCTTGTAAGTTCACGACGAATAGCATCACTATAAGATAAATAATTTGCTTGGGAATCTTTTGATGGGATTTCAAAAGACGTTTGTTTCTGTTTCTTATGCTGTGATGCATTCTTTTCTCGAATTGCTTGTTGTTCTTCATCGTGTCTGCAAATTCTTTCTTCGCCTTCTCTTCTTAATCGTTCTGCAATCATAAGTTGAATTAATTCTGCTTCTTCTTCCTTTTGTTTTCTGATCTTTTCTTCTAATTCTATTTTAGTCCTCCCCTCTTCTTCCTTGCGAATTCTTTCATCCTCTTCTTTCTGTTTTTGAATTCTTAATTCTTCTTCTCTTCTGATTCTCTCTTCCTCTTCTTTTTGTTTCCTGATTCTTTCTTCTTCCTCTCTTCGAATTCTCTCTTCTTCTTCAGCCTTGAGAGCTTTCTTTCTGTTGGCCTCAAGAATTCTGTTTTGTTCTGCAATCCTTTCAGAGTTCTTCTTTTGCTTCTCAAACTTCTTCTTCTCTTTATCTTCTTTCTCTGGCTGTGGGGCTGTAGGCTTCGCGCCTAAGAGTGACAAGAGTTGAGCATCAGATGAGCGAACTTGCTTTCCACGAAGAGGGCGAATACCGAAATTGATTTGGATTGTTGGCTGTTGAACAATTACTGGCTTTCTTGGATGAGTAGCGATATTTGCATCAGGATCGTTTATTGATGACGTTCTCTCAATTCTTGGAACATTTACATGGACTGTATGATTTGCTGCATCTTCCTCAGACTCAGAATGTGTTGCGTCCATTTCTTCTGTTGGAATTTCCTCAATTCTCCATGATTCGTCATGAACTGAATGATCGCTATCTGCTTGTTGAGGTTTTAGAGATTCTTTAGATTCTGGTTCACTATTTTCATTAGCAGCTAAATTCTCATTATGATTTTCTGTTTGTGGTTTAATTTCTGTTTGTTCTTCTTCCTTTTCTTGTTGAATTTGTTGAGCATCAGCATGAATTGATTCATCATTTTGTTTTCTTTTTGTTTCTTGTTGAGTTATGATTTCATTTACTGATTGTTCTTCTGTTTCTTGTTGATTTATAATTTCATTTACTGATTGATTTTCTGTTTCTTGTTGATTTGTGATTTCCGCCGGTGTATTTTCTTCAGTTAAATGTTCGATTGGAGTTTCATTTGTTGGCTTTTCTTCAGATTCTTGTTCATTTTGTTTTTCTTCTGGTTCTGGAATTTCTGGAATAGATGTTTCTATTTCCTGTTGTGGTAATTCTACATTTTCTTTCAATTCTTGGTTTTCTAAGTTATGCTCTTCTAATGATTCATTTTCAACTTGCTTTTCAGATCTGTTCTCTGATTCGATACTTTCATTTTGTGGAAGTTGCAATTCTTCATTTTGAAGAGTTTCTGGCTCATTTTCTTGCATAGACTCTTGGATGACTGCTGCAGATTGAGTATTTTGTTCGACTTCGTTTGAAACTTCTGGTTCTTCTTGGGTTTCTTCACCTGTTTCATATATTGACAGTTTGCAACGAGCTTCAAATGTCCAATTCAATAATTCGATTTCTTTTTCATCTAAAACTTCTTCTTTCACTAGTTTCGGTGGCTTTGGATTGTAAACTCTTAAGTTTGATCTAATATTTGTTTCATTAATCTCTTCATTGAATTTTTCGAGCTCTTCATCTGCTGCGTAGGTACTCCATGTAGTTAAACACTCTAAATCAACTTTCATTATTAAAAATTCTTTGTAAAATTTCATATCTTTGAATAAATATCCCTGAACAGTGTCTGTTTTAGCAAAATTAAGGTTAACATTATACTGTTTATAACCGACTTTAGACGCACGAATGTAATCAAATGGAGTTGGTTTTGAAACGAGATTTGTTAAATTATCAATAAATCTTGGCCAAAGCTTAACAATGGCCATTTTCTGTATTATATCGATGTCTAGAATTTCTACTATGTCTCCTGAGTATGGTGGTAAAAATAAACGTGCATATTTTCGATTATTGAATTCTATGAATTTAAGCTGAGTGGCGATAATCATATTGTGTAGAAAAGTGTTTGGTTGAACAACTTCAAATTCTTTCTTCGGAAAAACTTCGAGTAATTTTTTTAAGGATATTCCTTCAATAAAAATCTTATCTGTTATTTCAGGAAGGACCACCAATGATCCTCCATCATTTTTAAGTTCGTTAAATAGTTCTGCTGTCATTCTAACAAGCATAGTCGCTTGCAATTTTTTTGCACATTGGAAAGAGTATATTTGTTGTGGCGGGCTATTGATTAATTCTTGTTGGTGTTTGTAAAATTGTGTCTTTGGGTCTCCTGTATGAACGCATGATAATTGTGGTTCAGATTTTTTTGATTTTGACGCGATATCTATATTAGAGATAAGATCGATCCAGTTACAGAGGTCTCTTTCTTGATATTCTGAAAAATTTGGATGCTCAGTTAACTGCAAAACATGCTTTTTCATCCATATGTCACTTTTCCACTTGCTACTTATTAAACATCGAATTTCTCGATAATAAATTCATTTCACGTAGTAAAACTATATGTTTCATATTATACTATATCATGTGGATCTATTTTATAAAGCAAATAGAATATATTCTCACTCAAAATATTTTCATATAATTTCATGATACTAAGTTATTTTCATGAAGTAAAACTTTATATTCCAAATTTAATACCAGAAGTGAGTCTATTTTATAAACCAAATATATATTATAGTATCATTCAAGATATTTGGGAACAATTTCATATTTGAATAATAAATAAATCCATTCTAGCACTGCTACAAGCATTTATGAATTATGTACTATCTTTTAAATAATATGTTTTCTGTTGAAAGTTATCTCAACCATAAAATGATGATTTGTTCATGAGATAAATCATCCAATTCTCTAAAAATCCATATTTATAACATTCATTTTTGTACAATATGTGAGTTAGCATCGGTAAAATTATAAATTTTCTTTGTTCCTGATGCAATTTGAAGAGAATTTATCTTCATGTTTGATCAATGATCCAAATGATGATAATTATATATCCATGTACTTGCTGTACCCAAATTTTGCTTCGTATGTTTCAAAAAATCAATATAAGAAGATAAAAGAATAAAACAAAAGCAATAATTTATGTTACTTTTTATGATGTCACGTTTTATTTTTCTTTTTCCTTTTTAAATGATGGAAGAAAACGCTACGAATCAACTTTGGGCTCCAATCAATCAGAAAAATAATATAACCAGCATCAATCAAGTCTCCAATGTTCGATTTGTTATAATAATTTTCGAAGGACAACATTATTTTCATTATTTCTCAAATGAGGAAAATTGCGATCTCTTATATGACTTTGCGTCTGATTCAGCAAGTTTAGAGAGAGAAAAATTTATTTTATTAACACAAAAGAAAGAAACTATTGATAGAAATGCAAAAATATCAGAACAGTTCCCAGGAACAACTACTGGTAGAGTAATAGTGATTATGCAAAGAGTTTAATATAATTCAAAATTTTAATAATACATGAAATTATCGAAAAATATAGAATTAACTTCCATCAAAAGTTCCCACTGGGTTAGAAATAACTCAAAAATCAAAACCATTAATGAATTCAAGACAAAAAAATTTTCTTGATCAATGACATTTACATGAGAAAACATTTTTAGAACAACTATGTATGACTTTTTTAAATAGTTCTCTGTCCGTTATAGCTTTTCAATATCATTGAAACTAAAAGATAATATAAACATATTTATTATAACAAAACAATAATATATTATATCTCAACACCATGGCTTATAAGAGCTGTTCTGAACAGTGATTCATATTCTTCTTTAATGTATTGTCCTCTAATATTAGAAACAATGAACTGAACAACGTTTTCCAACCCAACAATTTGCACGAAATCCGAAAGATTATTATAAAGGAATCTAAAAATCATTGAATTGCTCTTTGCATGAAATGTTGGCTGCGCAATAGTAAACCATTCATTCAAATACATTGCCCTGTTTTCTAGCATACTGTATTTTTCTAAAAATGCAGTGAAAATGAGTCGAGAATAATCTTTGAAATCCTCTTGATCAGGATCATCATAAATTCCTTCAATGTTGAATATAAAGTGAACACACTCATAAATAAGCAATGCTTCGTTGAAAGGAAGATCAACTTTTTGTACTAATATCAATAGTGAAAGAAGAGATAACTTAATTGGCTCAGATTGTTGTGATTGTAATGATTTCATTATCTCTGATTTATAAACTCTGAAGAAATCAAAGTCATTCGAAGTTTTCATATAATATGGTAAAGTTTTCAATATAAAAGCATATGAATTGCAATGTGACCAAGCAATTGGAAGAAATTCTGAGCTAAATAACTCCGAATAAACATGAATTGCAATTTGTGGTTGATTATCGAATAATAAAACAAAAATCTTCAAAAGATCCGCCAATGGATCGTTCATATCATTATACTCTTCAATATCTTCATCGCCAATGAAATTACTGAAATGCTTGCATGCATTTATTAAACATTCTTTTGTTACATCAGCATTTAATGTTAATTTGCTATTTATCGATTTCTCGAATAACTTCAAAAGTGCGTTTTGATAAGCTTGAAGTAACTCTAATTGTGCATCAAGAATATTCATTTCAGACATCATTATCAACATAGCATTAATAGTTTGATCCCTCCAAACGTCGATATTCATTAATTCTACTAAAATTCGTAAACAGCAAACTGCAATACTTTGAGATAAAATATCTTTGGATAAATGGTTTTGACATACTTCGTATATTCTTTCATTTAATGAAGTTGCGTTTTGAAATACATGAACAATCATTTGCAGCAAACATATTGCAGAAGATATTTCATACTCTGAAGCAACATCAACAAAAAGTAATGATGATTCAGTTTGAGCGAGAAAATAAAATCCGGGTATTTCTGTTATTCCTGCACTTATTTCAAACTCTGACGAATTAACATCTGCTGCTGAGATTTCCAGAATCTCATTTATGTGATTGTTAAGAGAATCTAGAATCCTGTTATCACAAAAGACAATCAAATTACGAATTGATCTGTCCAGTGCTTTGAGGATTTTTGGATCTGATTGCTTGGCTCTGATTTGAAAAGCTGCTTCAAGATAATTCGAAAACACTTGAGTTTCGTCTAATTTATCTCCATAACAACTACAGATTTGAGAAACTGTATCAATGATTTCAATATCTGTATCAACATCTGCATTATTGAATATCCTTGAAAAGAAATCAAAAATAGATGGCACATATTGAAGCATTTGCTCATTGAATGAATCGATTAAATTATAAATGCAGATGACAACGCACTTAACAAATTGGAATTCATGTGTGAAAGAAAATAGCCATTGAATAAAGTCATCATCAATTTGTTCAATACCTGATGATAACTTGATAATGATATTTATAAAGGCTTTAGTGATTCTTATATCACTTCCAACAATGTTTGTATTCTTGAGCAATGACAACATAAACTGATAAACAGATATTAATATTTCATGCGGAATATAGTTGTATAACAGCTTTAAAATGCATTTTAATGATTCCCTAATAATTCTGGGTGGGTTTCCTTCTTGAATATATTTAATTGCAAACTTCATTAATGTATCAATTAATTCTGGAGAAGCAAACATCAAAAATTGGCATAGATGAGAAAGCATCACTAATGCGGCATAAGTGCCATTAAGATTCAAATCCGAAGAAATGATTTTTTGAATAATGTTTAATGATTTGAAATAAGAAATGCTGTCGTAGAAATTGGATAAATTATTCTTAATAACATTATCAGATTTATCTATGCTTTCTTCTAAATTATATTCCTCACAAAGTAAATTGAATATTGTTTGAAATACTTCATGAATTGCTTCTTGATTTTTTTTGATGTGATGTGCTCCTTGCATCAAAAATAAAATCGCATTAAAGTATATCGAAAACTGCTGTCCAAAAGATGCACGAATTATAGAAATAACTTCCTGATAAATTAGAGGAAATACATCAATGAAAAATGAATGATATTTTGACTCAAGATCCAAGCAAAGAGTGAGAAATTCTTCGAGTATTTCTGGAGTTATTTTTGGAATTGATAAAAATAAGTCTTTGACATTTTGAGTTTGCTTGCAAATTGGAATAATAGCAAATAATAAGCGCATCCTATAGCGGCATATTTCAGCATTTGTTTGTGCTAGTTCGTCAAAAACTAAATAATTTAATATTTCTTCTTGAAAAGCAAATGAAATCTTTTTGTTCATATATATTTCTGTGAATATATCATATGCTAATAAATAAAACTGCTCAGATGAAAATAAACTCAAAACATTTGGAAATATTGTATTGATTGTGTATAATTCATCAAAATGTGCAAGCTCAGCAACATATAATGATATATTATTCATGCCTATTCCTACACTTGTCACATTTTGCATAATTTGAGTCAAATTATTCCAGAACTGTTCCCAAAATTGATTAATATCAATTTGTATTAACTCTGTTCGATTTGCTATCTCATTTTTCAGTAGAATTAAAGATATTAAAGCATAATTTGATGAATTAATTAATTCTCGATATAATAAATTAACGAAATTTCCATATTCTCTGAACTTGATTTGGTTCAAAATCTGCTCCGCATCTGCTCTTTGATCATTATCTGTGCTGAAAAGTTCAATAAATAAATTTTCAAGTTGCTTAATTGTAACCGGCATCAAAAATTTTTTGACGTCAAAGAAGTGAAATAGAAAACATTTTTATTCAATCCATTAATCATTTCAACAACTTTCCATTTAGATCTTTATGCTTCAAAATAAGTCTAACGAAATTCACAACTCTGAGTTTGACTTTTATTGGTTATAATAGGAGCGATTGCAAATCTCAATATTGAAACTTCTTAGAAACTTTCTATGTGCATAAATGTATTACTATGTCGATAGTAATATTTATGAATCTTTATTTGCTAATTCAAAACATTGGAAAATCACATGAAAATCTGTCATTAAATTAGTCAGATGAATTAATAATTCTCTTCATCATCAAATTTGAAAAACATATATCTATCGTGGATATGTTGTTTTATGTTCATATCACAAATCAAGTTCGCTGCGATTGTTTAATAAATTTATGTATAAATAAATCAAATTATAAGCGATGCATATTATGATATCATATAAATGCTTTATAAAACAATGAATACATACATGTAAATAGAACTAAAGGTATATTATATCGCTTTGTTTGAAAGAAGAGTATGCGAAGCAGTCTCTAGCAAATGCTGGGATTTTTTTGATGGTACTGCCTCAATATAAAAATATTTTCGAGTTTGTTTTGATCTCGAAATGAATATGCGCCAAAATATGGAAACTTCTCAGGAAAAACAATCGTTGTTGTTGATCCTATGCGCTTTAAAGCAGCAAACCATGCTGAAGTTACTCCAGATGGGACAATAAATTTTGTAATATTAATTAAAGCTGGAACATGAACGAGCTCTTTCATATTTTTAGTATAACCAATTCCATCAATGGATGTAAAATATTGATTTTCTGACGCGACTTCGATAAATTGTAACGTTAAGCAAATATCGAAAGAATTTTCTAAATGCATATATTTAACATTTTTTTGGTATAAAAACATACTTAATGAAAATGTTTCCAAATGCATCATTTTGTATTGTAGTGAGAGAATTAGGTAATGAAACATTTGAAGCATTTAAAAATCCATCGAAACAAAATGGTGGAAGAATTGTAAATCCTTCGGATATGTTAACATAGATATAATCTGCCTCCACTACATCTGAAGGAAAAGAAACAGTAGTATCTCCGGTAAATTTTAATACATAAGTATTATCATCCAGATTGCTTTCATAATAATGAATAAAAAATAAACCAAAGGTTAAGAATAAGGTTTAAGGGTCGACTAACACGAAAAGTGACAGCACAGGATAACAATTTTAAAAATCATTATGAATGCAGAGTATTTAAAAATAATCCTTAACGGTAATAATATAGTAAAAATGATGTGGTAACTATGGTCACTTTGTCGAGTGAACATAGTTGAAAATAAATGCAGTTTTTCAGTCCAATTTTGAATAGTTTACATCTCATGTTAGTGGCCCTTAATATTAATGAAAACAAACAAATATTTATAACTTAAACTCGAAATTCTTTTTGATATACATGTAGGTGGTGGCCTTATAGGGAATATGTAAGTGATGTTATTCTCTTTGAATGCCGACTTTGCAAAATTAGATAACCCAAATATTGGTTTCTTCTGATTATATTCTCTTGATATGATTATTTCTTGAAGAGAATTTTCAAAGTAAAAATTGAAATCACCAAATGATTTTAGTGTTTCTGGAATAATGATAATTGTGATTGATCCTATGCTTTTCATTGATGCTAGCCTTGTTGTTTCTACACCAGGCGGCATTATCAGTTTAGAAATATTAATTGAGCCAGGGACGTGTACTAATTGTTTCAAGTTTTTTGTATAAACAACGCCATCAATTGATGTGAAATATTGGTTATCAGGGTCAACATCAATGCGTTCGAATGATGATGTTAAATCAAATGGATTTATCCAATGTAGTGAAGAAACGCTTTTCGGAATGAATAAATATTTTAATCGAAGATAAGGGAAAGCGTCATTCTCTATTGTTGTTATTGTATCAGGTAATGTTATATTATTTGCTTTAGAAAAATCCAAAAAACAATAGTATGGAAGAATTTCAAATCCTTTTGATATTGTGACAATGGTATAGCTTGATTTGACAATACTTGATGGAAACCCTACTGTTGTGTTACCGGTGAATTTTAATACATACTCTAAGTCCGACAAAAAAATTCCATAAAATTTCTAAAACTTGACATTTTATGGAAACTCAAGGTTAAGGTTATCATTTTACTTGTATTATGACAGTTAAGGATTTTTTTAATATCAATATCCCGGGCAGTTAACTTTGCATGTTAATTGCCTCTTAAATTTGGTTTAAAAATCTTTTTCAGCCCGAAAAAGCATGATTTGTGGATTTTAAATCAACCAAAACAATCAACTTCCTATCTGTTAATTAATAGATATTTATACACCAGATGAATACAACTATATCATGATTTATGCTTCTATTGTCTTCTATGGGGTTCAAAAATGCTTCTTTTATCTTCTGAGCAGCGAAACAAAGAAAAAAGTCGAGTCAAAATTATAAAAAATTACAGCAAAGCTGCATTATGTTTATTCAATAGCACCATTGACTTTTAAGAATTGAACTATTTCGAAAGATTTCATTTCTATTGCAATTGATAATGGAGACTTATATCATAATGATGATGAAATGTGAATGATTGATTCTATGTCATAATGATGATGAAATGTAAATGATTGATTCCATATCATATTGATGATAAAATGTGAATGATTCATTAGTTCCATGTTCACATCAGCGCCATGATCAACTAAATATTGAACGATTTCGAGAGACTTCATTTCAATGACAATTGTTAATGGGGACTTATTTCATAATGATGATAAAATGTGAATGATTGATTTCATATTATAATGATGGTAAAATGTGAATGATTGATGTATTATCATGATGATAATAAAATATGAATGATTGATATCATATCATAATGGTGATTAAATAAGTTTGATTTACTTGAGTTATTGACGGGCAAAATCTAATTGTATATCAATCGCATTCAAATTTCTAATATGAAATAGTCAAGCTTCAAAATTTCCATAATTAAAATAACTGATAACTTTCATCCATCTGATTGATCCTTTTTCTTCGAGAAGCCAATTAAAAATGACATTATGGTGATAAGTAATCGCGGCGTTCAAATCTTCATCTGATATTGTATGGCCATCAACAAAGACATGATGATGTTTCTGTGACCTCCTTCAACTCCACGAACAAATGTTTGATTAGTAATATTGCTCCCCATCAATTTTAGATACTCGAAACATTTTTCAGATCCATATTTACATGCCGCATCAATTAATGATAATTCCTTACTGTCTTTCTGATTAATATCAAATGATTCTTTCGCTGCCTCAGCCTTCAGTTCTTCAATATTATCCCATGCAACTGAGTGGGAAACTGTTCCTTGTGGATAAATATTAAGGACATCAGACGCTTTTCTGTTAGAGTCATAAATGTTGAATTTGAAACCTAAACTATTGAGAGGATGATGGAATAATTGTTTTTCCCAAAATATATATTGATATTTTGTGCAATATCTAAATCGATTAAGACATGAGCAATTTTGCATATGATATCTCCATGCTCTTTCTATTCTTTTTCTCTTTAAGTTTTTTCTTCATGTTCATTAGCCTCCCACATTTCAAGACGTTCTCTGGAATACTACAAAAAATTCGAGATTTTGATAAATCTTTGCACATTAAACTAGGATTTGTATTTAAAACAAATAAAAATTAGAAATCGCGACGATATATTCTTATTTGGCCGGAGCCGACTCTTAAAGTACTTTACAAGCTCATGAGGTCGAGATGGCCATTAAGAAGACCGCCAATTTTATAAAGAATGAATTGTTTTGTGATACAACCTCAATATATTGGAAATAGTGAAAAGTATTTCTAGCCAAAAAGTGAGAGGGGGTCGTCAACATTTTATGTACGTTAATTTTGCTCGACAAAATAATGAGCGAAGAATAATATTACCGAATATTGCAAATGGCCTCCAGCTGAAATATGCTGAAGTTCACTACGCACCAGACCTTCTCAACCCAATTCACTAGATAATATCAACGCTTTTGAAGATCATTTTCAAGATTTAATATCTTCCTCAAAGCCAGCGCTTAAAACCCTATTAACAAATGCTGAAATGCACGCCAATTATATTCTTTCACTCATCATCATACTTCAAAATTGCAAAATATTATCTTTTCACCGCTATGACAGATTTTCATATAAATGTTGTTTTTGATATTTGGATACTGTAGGTTAACTTCAGACTCATTTCCGTTTAAAACTTTCGCACAATAATTTTATTTCCACATCTGAATATCACAAATTTCAATATTCCTTAATTTTATTAAATGCTCTCTGTTGCGCTATGCTTTTCTGATATCCCAATGGAGGTATACGTATTTTAGACAGCATAACGGATTTCAGTTTATTCATTACTACCAACATTATTGCAAAAACACTGTCCCGCAACTACAACTCTCTACGCATTTTAAGTTTCTTTTGACTTTTACCTATATTTTGCTTTTGAATATGTTGTATCTCGAAAAATCCAATAAACTCAACAGTTTATACTATTGATTTTGTAACATTTCAATTACATATGCTTTAAATGTATTTATTATTCTTATACAACGTTATAAAACACATTTATGAAAATTTAACAAAAAATTCATTCTCGAAAAGTATTCAATATTGTTTTGCAATTATATAAGTTTGCTGCGGAGGGTTTTTGTTGCGTCTCGCTAAAAATGTTCATGTTACCCTAATCTACCTATGGCTTGAATAGGAGACGATTCTGTGGAAAAAGCGTTTGATGACCCCCTCTAAAAAGTGTAAAAGATTTGATTTAATAAATAGAAAATCAAACATGACAATAGACTAAATGAAATCTAATTCATTGTTAAGATTCAACACATATGCAACATATAACATAAAGTGATTGTTTCTTTTTTTTTCCACAATAATATCGAAATGATTGGAGAATTAGCGATTGCCTTCGCAATAACTTTTTTGGCGAAAAACTTGTGCAACTGATGACGATTCCATTCTCAATTGATGTTTCTTTATATATATCAGCCACTTTTCGCCATTTCAAATGTTTTACAACTTAGAAACAATTACCTATTTTGTTATATCAGTGTTGTAAAATTTCTGGTATCTTATATATTAAATTGGAAAACAGAAAAAAATAGTTTTAATCATTTGCATGTCTTTCTGCCAGAAAAAGCTGCATCATAAAAATGTTAACATCGTCTTTTGTTTGATCATCACCAAATATGGAAATAGCCTGTGAAACGCCGGTCGTCCCACCTGCGATTGCTAATGCGCGCATTCCTAGTTTAGTCCAAAAGCCGTAAGTTCGAATCATGTTCAATATCTTAGTTTCTGCCCAACGAATGTGAATGAATTCTCCTGTTTTCAGATTTACCAAGTTCTTCCTTTCAAGCTGATATTCAACCTCGTACTTGCGATCATTTTCCCATATAATTCGAGAAGTTTTGTCGTATTCATGGATTGCTTCTATTATTAGTTCGGGTTCTGACCTACCAACAACTGTCCATTCGCCAACTTGTTCTCCATTGTTTTTGAAGTGATGTGTTGTCACGCACTCTTTATAGATTGCTACTTGATATGCATTTTCATTATCATCTTTATATGATTGTACTTCATTTTCTTTTTCTCTTGTAACTTTATAAATGATCTTTGGCGGTGATCTTTTGATGACTTTCCATTTACTAAATTTATTTTGCTGTGTTTCTGCATAGAATGTTCTTCTCCTCTGTTTTGTTTCTGTTATCTCATATATGTTTACATCATATTGCTTATTTTCGGTGAATATTTCAATAACAAGTTTCAACTCTAAATCTTTCATTTTTATCCAATCATCAAATATGACGTTTTTCAATGACGAATACAGTTAAAAAAAAAACAGCGGAATGTATTTCCTCTTCTTCTATAACAGTGTGCTTGAGAGGAACTGCCTTAATATTTTTCAATGACATTTTTAAAAACAAGAATTCATTTTTGCATAAAGTGCTGTAAATAAACTTAGAGTTAGCAATTAGCCTTAGAACGGAGCGTGCTTCATTCGAGCTCCAAGCGGAAAGTAAATGACAGCTCATCAGGAACACCATAATCGAAGGGATGCTCCATATTTTTTGTGATATTTTTTCCCCTGATTTTTTTAAACGTGCACTGATTTTACGTGGAATCTGCCTTAGAGCGGGTGGTTACTCCCCCTCAAAAATTTTATCTTTTACTCAGAATTGACCTAGTCTGTTAGGTAAAAATTTACGTAGGGGCACACACCCTAAAGCTATTTACACGCCTTTAATCATAATAATATTCAAACAATTTTTATTTGGATTTTCGCTTTCTGTGCTTAGGACGAAGAGGGAGAACATTTCCATTTTCGTCTCTTCCAGCAATTATTGACATTGCATCAATATTTTGATCTATATTTTTGTGAGTTTGTTCATCAAATGATGTTCTTCTGAATATATTGATTCTTTCATCAACATTTTCTTTCTTTTCTAGAGGCACTTCTACTTGGTTGTCTTCAAAAACATCGCTTTTGTTTGATTCGCAAGAGTTAGATTCCATTGTTGGTGTGCTTTCATCATTTGATTCTTTCTTGATTGTCACCTTCTTGAAACTCACACCTCGTGATGAAACACTCGATTTAGAGGTGATTTGAGGTCTCAGATTGTCGGACTCTGGAATATCCTTGAGTTTGGTGACTAGCGGTGAAGGAACGAATGGATTCTTAATGATACGAGAAGGTTGCGGTGTCATAGCAAATCTTCTGTCATATAAATTATTGATTCGTGGTGTTTGATTTACTTTCATTGTCGAGATACTAAGAGGGCTTGAACGCTCTATAAGACTCGATTGAGAAACAGACTTGAACAACTCAATTTGCTCATCAGAAAATGTCTTTGGAAAGATAGGTTGTGAGTAATACTTAAATACTGTGTATGGCTTCATAAATGGGCTATCTTGAGGAATTGGAAACGAATCTTCCTTAACTTTGACCTTTTGAGCAAACATTTCAAAAATTTGATTCTTTTCTTCAAGTGATATCTTGAGCATGCTGTAAAGCTCTTCGATATCATCGCTGGGATATGAAATAACAAGTTTGGACTTTAGCTTGCTTGCAGATTTGAGCATCTCTATGTATTCATGTGGGTTCTTTGGGTTGCTTCTATCAAAAACGAGAACTTCTATTTTATCATTATTTTCAATCATATTTTTGAGATTTATGACACCTGTATCTCCGATTTGATTGTTGCTGATATCAAAATGTATTACATTGGACTTCGACACTGATCTTATCAGTTTTCCGCAGCTTTGCCCAATATATTTTTCGTGGCTGCCGCGAACGCGAAGGAATAAAAGTGATGGAGAAATACGAACGAAATGCGACAATTGAGATATAAAGCTGACATCTGATTCAGCAAAACATCCACATAAAGAAAGATAACTGAGGAGGGGTTGCTTTTGAAGGAACTCGAATAATGACGAAGATAACGGATTATAGTCCCAATTCAACCCAGCCAATGTCTTCGACGATAATTCTTTAATAAAAGCAAAAACTTTTTCCCATATTTTGCTGTCAGCGGCTGCATGTGATAATGATAATTTCAAACCATTTATTGGATTCTTTCCTATCATCATCTGCATGAACTGCGTAAAAGTTTCACCTCCCCATCGAATTTTATTTGCAATAATGCAGAAAATTGTCGGAGGAAGTTTGTAATTGAGTTTCAATGATTTCGTTGAAGGATTCTTGCTAACGTCAAGATACTTGAGCCTACTGAGTGTGCTATTTGAAACGTATTCGAAAATATCGGATATCTCGATGCCAGTGTCTGCAAGAGATAAAGCAAAGACAGAAGGGATTCGAGGCAATATTTTCAACACATCAAGATTTTTTGTGCCTGAGAAATTCACCACAGTTACATTTTTCATTAGAGAATGTGATAAAAACTTTGAGGAAAGAAAATTTGATGATTCTGGAACTTTTGATAAATTATGTAAACCAATTGACGTTATTTTTAAGTTCTCGCAAATTTTTTGGATTCCACTGAGTTCATCAATTGATAGCTCTGTGTTCTCGAAAGATAAAGATTTAATATTTAAAGTACGCGAATTTAATATTTTGGAAAGGAGTTGAACTATAGTATTTTCCGATCTTCCAATGAATTCTATGTTTTTGATATTTGATATATTCGAAATATACGAATCAAAGTTTGGATACTTAGAATAATTTGTTAATTTTAATGTCTCTACGAATTTCATCAGTGGCAATACGTCAAATAGTTGTGGAAGGTATTGTGTATGATTAGAAAAATCCCCTATATCAATCGTAGACTGTCCAAATTTTGCGATATTCGTTATACTTTCAATAAAATTCGGTGGAATATCAATATTTCTTACAGCTGCAGTACATGTCAATCTATAAATAGCAGGAAAACCTGTATTTTCAACGATTGCAAATCCTAAATCAGCGAACTTTCTTTGGTTGCTGATTTGCCTCATTATGTGTCCTATTGCATAAAATATGATTTCTGCACGTGTAGTGTTGATAATAAGTTCATTGCTTTCAAAAGTCAAAGAAATTTGGTTCAATCGATACTCGATCTGTATTAACTTCATCCAATCTTCACTTTGCCGTAGTTTTTTTGTCTTTGATTCGTAAACGTCAAGCGTTAAATCTGTTACAATGAAATGAAGAATTTGTGGATCTGAATCAAGCAGATCGACAGATGATGCAGCGCATAAAGGAATGCGTCCAAATCTTTTTGATTCGGAAACTGCATCAGAAAGAGAAAAAATCATACAATAATATTTACTGAAAAGTGACATATCTGTTAGCACAATTTTCGAAAGCAAGATATGTCACATCACCATAGATGCAGATATCGATTTCACATGAAAATTACCCGAAATTCCGAAATAATAATTTCGGCAATTTTGAAATCACACATTTAAGGCCGCTCTTAGTTGTAAACTTTCATTACTTCGATGGGATACTTGTTTGCATTGCATAAAGAGTAAAAATACTAATACATTTATCATACATGATAAAAATAAATAAAATAGGAGATAATGATACACGGTATTAAATCTATTTGGTTTCTGGCGTGATTTTGATACGTTCTGAAGCTGTATTGACCATTTCATAATATTTCTTTGTATCTTCAATTCCGTTGTCAATTGGAACATATATCTGTAAGTTGTTAGGTGCTCTTTCCTGGAATGCTAAAAGATTTGGTTTTTCTTTGGCATTTTTCGCTCTTGCAATAATGATGGGCTTTGGATCATCCGGCTTTAGCTGAGTGAGAAGCCAGTTGAGCGACTTCAAGCTTAGTAACGTCTGACCTGGTGATGATAAATCAGGGAAATAAAATGTAATAAAAGTATTTTCATTCTCACTGATAAGTTTAGGCCATTGTTTTCTTGCCATTCTCGATGAGTCCGCAACTAAGAAGTTATATGTTATTTGGCTGAATGCTGTTGTCATGAAAGTTTTATTCATTGATTCAGCAAATGCTTGTTGGCCACGGTCTGGAAGTCCGTAGATGATGCATGTGGCCTTTACTTGGTTATTTAATTTCTTTTGTTTCGTCTTCTTTCTATCGACAACAGATCCACCGCAGCCCATTAAAAATTATTATGCACGTTTTTTTTTATTTGCAAGAAATTATTTTGCTTACTACAGCTTTCGCTGGACTCTGTTGGTCCTATTTATCGATCACTTTAAAGAATTTGGACAAAAAATATATTATTTCGTCATTGTTTTTGGATTCATGACTTGCGGCTCAAGAACCAAATATTATATCTCCACCCTAAACTATTTCTATGTTCTGGAGGTTATATAATTCAAATAATTTTAGATAACAATATTTTTACAAGTATGGATGAATGCATTACCCTTGGTTAGCTCATCATTTTCCACAATTATTGTAACTCTTTATCTTTTGATATTTTTTGAGAAAAGAATACTTAACATATCTTAGTAAACTTCTTAAATATCTGTAATAAATTCACGGCTAGCTTAAACTTTTGCAGTGATAATAAAGGATATTAAAATATTTCCAAAATTAATATTGTAAATCGTTTGCATTTTGTACGACAGTAGATACATTTTTAATTACTTGGCCTCGGCGATTCTTTGTTTGATGAAATTAGCGAATTTTCCTGGAACATCTTCAATTCCTCTGAAGCATGGGAAGTAGTTGAAGTCAACTAAGCAGAGTTTTCCGTCAGACTCTCTTCTGAGCAAATCGTAACCGATTAATTGGACTCCTGTCATCTTTCGAAGGGCCTCTGATGAAGCTTTGAGTTCTTCATTCGATGGCTCGAACGACGCTGATGAGTCTGGAACTGCTCCAGCATCGATTTCTGTCGGTAATGGCTTCTGAGAGTCGAAAACAACTTTATCTTGTGTCTTAAGAACGAGTGACTTTGATTTGTGCATGACAAAGTTTTCGCCAAGTGAGTAGCACTTGAAGACGACACCATGGTGTGGGATGAATGGGAATGCAAGCATTGGATATGGATTTCCAACAGCACGGAGCTGCTCCTCGTTGTGGATGACCTGGATGGAGTGGCTATTTGATGTGCCGCAAGCTGTAACGGGCTTCAATAAGAGTGGATAGTTGAGGCCAACCTTTTCTGGAACGAAATTGTCTGTAACTGGGTATCCTTTAATGTACTCGATGCAGTCTGGTAATGGATTTGCTTTGATGAAGTTCTGAAGTTCAAGGCGATCGACGAAAACTTTAATATTGTCTATTGGCTCAATGACAACGAATCCTGGGCGTGACTTGGCGTATTCTTGGATCTTGGCGACATCATCCTCGTGGCCATCAACGAGCTGATAAGTGAATTTGTGAATAATTGCATCAAAAGATGACAAATCATCGCCTAATTCAACAGGAACAAGTTCAATTCCGTGCTTTTCTGGTGTAACCTGGTTGAGGTTCATTCTTTCCCATTTAAAAGCAGGCATGAAAACGCCAACACGAAGCATTTTGCTCATTGTTGTAAAATGATGAAATTTTAATTGTCCAATTTTGATATGAAAAGCTTCTGTGACTCTTGCAGCAAGTAAAAATCATAATTTCGCAAAAATTTAGTGAAAATTGTATTGTCGTTAATTTCACGTCCTTAGAAATCTTTTTGAAATTTATCATTATATTACATTTTTCATATCATTTTTGTGTATTTTTCGAAAAACATATTATAATATAGATCAGGTATAAACATTTTAGAAATTATTCAACGTTTTCAAAAATTAGTTCATTTTCGAACTAAACCTATATAACACTTATCTATGTCTCATATATATATTGACATATTATGTGCAATTTATGTTGTTCACGATATTGATGTAAGATGCAACTGCATTTACATAGTTTTTTACTTCTAGCATATAAGTCTTTGAAAGAATAGCATACATCGTTCTTACTTATCGGTAGTAATGCCATGATATGAAAAACATTTATTTTTATGTATGGATCTATTGAATGTTTTTAAAAATCGAAATTTCGATAGAATATTTATGCACATATCAACGACACAATGCATAGTATGTTAATATTGTTTTACTTTGGACGAATACCATGTTTTTTGCCCAAATCTCAGATATCAAATATAAATAATCAAATATTTGTATAATTATATATAAGATATGCAAGCCATTGTGATGTAAGTTATACGCATGAGTTCAAATGCTTTTCATCTATAAGATATTCGATATGAGATTGTAAATTTCGGCCTAAAATGTGAAAATTTCACAATAATCTACAATTTTATATGACACTTATGATATATACACTAAAAGCACGGTAAAATAGTTTTTTAAAGCCAAATAACCTTGAAATGTAAAGTGTCAGAATGACAAATGTCGAAACCAAGGGGTGCGGTACAGCAAGTTATCACTTTTCCACAAAAAATGGAAATTCAACATCAGAAGAGTTTTGGGTAAAAACAACACTCAAAATTGTTTAAACCCAAAGTCATGCTATTTCTATAGAGGGTTCGAAAACTGCCCAAATTAGTTGCTAAATCAACAATAATCCATTCAATCTTGAATCAATATCTTTATAAATATCATAATTTGGCATAAATACAATTACTGATATATGCATATACCTACATTCATACGTTTTTATATTCTTAAGCAAGTAGAAAAAACAAAAAAGAATAAGTACAAAATAATTTGGTATTATTTAATAAAACTACTCTTATCAGATTGTCATTGATAATGCGGCATTGTACACCGTGTTTATTGTATGGCTTAGCAATTTATTTTTTGAGATTGAATCGATATTTTTGCAAAGAAAAAGATTTAGACGAACAAGTTTGGTGTGTGAAGTAGCTTACATGATTTTTAAATAATTTATTATCCAAATTTTGGACTTTTGTGTTGAATTAAAATAAAAAATATAATGATCAATCGAAGTACTAAGTTATGGTAGGGAAATGGTTGTATTTTTTGTTGTTAGTTGTAGCTCGACAATTTATTGCGATTTTGATAATCATGATTTTAGATCACACTAACTGGTCGATATGATAGCTCTGGTTGTAGTCACTCATATATGGCGTGAGTAGGCAAATCCATTCTTGTTGGAAAATTCGTCTAAAAGTTGAAGCAGCTGCGGCAACGAAAAGCTAAATTTAAAAAATGAAGAAAATCACTCATAATATAAAAAATGTCACCAGCTATGTATATAAAATACATACATTGCATCAAAAACACCCTATACTTGTTTTTTCTCAGAAATTTTTCAATTAAAATGATGAAATATGCATACAATATGGAATTATTCAATATTTCATCATAAAAATTCATGAAAAAAGTGTCTAGACCTCAGAAAAAAGTTATTCCAAACAGGTATCTACATAGTATGTAGATCACACTTTTCAACTTTTTTGCGAAAATAACACTTGCTGTACCCCTCCACTAAAAATGGACGATAGGGCAAAATCTTTAACGGTTGTGTTTTTTCAAGAAAAAAGTAGAAAAATATTATCAGGTGAAACTGAACTATCTATAATTAATAAAAAATTCATACTTTTCTGATTTAGAAGGAGCGAAATTAACGGCGTCTTTTTAAAAAGACGTTAATTTCGAAAAAAAAAATCTAAAATTTCACCATTTTTTCGATTTCATAGCTTTCTAAATAGTAATAACTAAACCACTACACCACAATTCAACATTCACTCTTTTTATTCAATGGTGACACTAAAAATCTTGTTTACAGAAAGGTGACTCGAAAAAGGAAAAAACACACCAGCGCTGTTTCGAACAACCAAACTTTAATCAAAATTCCTGACACCCCCTGTTTTAGACCTGTGGCTAAAGTATTGTGAAACTGGGTATTCAATTTTTGAAAGAAAAAGGCGAGAAAAATAACAGAAATGAAAAATTAACAAGATTTTATGAGCATTGGTACCACAGAGATGTGATTTATTTGGAGAAAACTTTAGAGTAGTTCATCACAAAACTTGAGAATTTATTCAAAATAATTTTATCTCCTTTTGATACTAAACAAGAGGATAAACAAATATTGGCAAAAAAATATTTTTGATTGATCAAACATGATAACATATCATCCTATGTATTTGTACAGCAAAAAGAATTTCAAAGGCAAAAATAAAAATGAAAAAATATATGGAAATACTTGCATAACTGACAAAAATATGCTTAAATTTCAATTTTATCTCAAAAAGAAGAGAAATGGAATTGAAATATTTACATTCGGTTTTTTATTTCAAAGATTATCATCGACTATTCAAATATTTCAAAGTGAAGTGTTTAAAACTGATGAATGCGCCTCCGAAGAAATGCGAGCAGTATTTCGTTACCCCGCAGATCAATGGGATATCGGTGCAGTGCCTGACAAAGAAAGTCACGGGCCAGAGGCACAAATTCACAGCTGCTGAAGATGAATTGCTCAAATCTCTCGTGCAACTGTACGGGGAGTCCAAATGGGCGCTTATTTCAGAGAAAATGCAGACTAGGTCACCAAGACAGTGCAGAGAGAGGTATAAAAATTACCTTTCTCCAAAAATTCAAAATGCTCCTTGGACACCAGAGGAAGAGAATCTACTGATTCAGAAATATCAACAGTTGGGACCAAAGTGGTCGATGATTTCGGTATTCTTCGTGCCAAGATCGGATGTCAATGTCAAAAATCATTGGGCTGTGATGATGAATCGATCACAGAGAGAAAAGAACCTTGCTCAGGCGGTGGAGCTCAACAGAAAGTGTTCTCCTCCTGTCATAAATATGAATGAACAAAATGAGAACCGAAATAAGCCAATCCCAATTCCAATCATCAATATGGTTAAACAAGGATTCACCGAGTCTTGGTATGAGCTGGACTATCTGATCCTCGATGAAGATCCTGAGATTCCATTAGTTTTTAATCTCTAAGCTCGAAATTATCATTTCAATATGTAAATATTCGTTATATCGTTAGTTGTTAACTTTGTTGCTACTGTTGTTTTCCTTCTTTGTACGTTATTAAAATAATGACATCGATTATTTTATACATTGACACGACAAATCTTACTTTTTGATGCGGGAATAGTCTAATATTTTATTTCTTAGTATAAATCCATAGTTGTTGTGGATCAACTCTGAAGATAAAAGATGGATAAATATTTCATAAATTATTGTTCGTCGAGATCATCAAACAAGCATCTATGTAACTAGGTATCAATGTTTGTGTGGATCTCTGCCTTAATCAACATTAGATATTTTTACGATTTCAATAATCCTCGAGTTGAACGTAGCATTCACAGGTTATTACATGAGATACATTATAAAGATATTACCAAAGAGTAGTTTACATAACTGATCGCATTTTTTCCACGATTATTGATCATAATTGACCAAATAGTGGCTGGCATCTCGTTTTCGTGGTAGCTTCACGATTTACATACCATGTGAGGGTCAGAATATAACGATCAGGAGTTTTATCACCAATATTTTTCGCGTATTGATGAAACTCATTTTTAAGACGAAATATTCATCCCAAATTTCTGCACGCAGTTGCATATGCAATATCTATTGAGAGATACATAACTCTCAATCAACGAACTCTTCGCATCATACACAATCATAAAACACAACAATGAATCGTATTAACACACAGTACTCATTCAGCCGATACTATTTTACTGCAGCCCATCCTTGAAATGCATAATATTTTGATAATCAAGATATATATATTTAATAGAATCCTTTCATAATTTTATAATAATGACATAAAAAGTGTTTTCTATATATTAACACTTGACATTTGATCAGATGTCTATTATGAAGAAAAAATATTGTCGCTATATAATTAATTTTCAATATTTAAAGAAATGAAACTATACATTTCACATACCAGAGCTGCATAATGCTATACATCATCTGAGAAACAACAACAATCGCTGAAGATGAGATCCAAATTTTATATTTGAATGTGGAAGATAATTTCATTCATTTTGGAACTCCTCTAAATGCTAAACGAACAAAAACCATATTGATAATGATATAAAACGAAGTATACAATACAACACAGCAATAAAATAGTTGAAATAATAGTCATTGAATGAGTTTTGCTAATGATTATCGAAACAATTAATTTAAGGTTAACATATTGTCACATTTTCAATAAAATGATCAATTTTGTCGTCAGGCACAGTCTTGACGATATTATTCCAGATACGCATACAAAGTACGGGTTTGTTGGACACTCGGTCGATGACTCCGCTTTTTTGGTGGAAAGATCGACTAATAACATCGAAATAATCAAATTCAACTTAACGCCGCCTTCAATTACACCTATTCTCAACGGAAACATAGAGAAGACGATACAGCATGTCTCTTTGTCGGCAGATAAGAGGTACATTGCATATACTATTGATGATAATATTAAAATTATTGATTTAGAAAATCCAAATGAAAAGCCACTTATGATTGAAAACTGCACAAAATTCAGTTTCGTACTTAGCAACAAAGGAATTTTCTTCGTTTATGAAAAAGATCAAAATTTAAGTTATTCTACGATATTGGTTCACCAGGGTCAATCGAAACTATATCAGCCGCGTAAAGCGCATATTTTACGAAATGTTATATGGTGGACAACAATCCAAAAGTCGAAAATTCTCGTTGCATTAAATCTTGATAAACAAGGAAACAAAGTAATACACGTTTACCAGTTCCAGGATTCATACATTGAGATATTGTCTTTCCAAATACCAAAGAAATTCGATTTCATTATTCCAACACACGTTTATCTCGTAAATCAACGAAATATTATTATAGCTTCAGTAAAAGATGTTTCGATGACGGTATTATCATATCCTTCAATGAAAGCCACATGTATACCATATCATGCCACGCCAAATCCGATATTATCTTATATTGATTCAATTCTTGTTGCTGTTATACCTAATCATCTTATTGCGTTCATCGATGCGGAAGGTGATAATCTCACGACACAGTTAGTTGAAGATAAAAGTTTACAAGTTACAAATATTCCAACAAATCTTCAACAAAATTCAGCAGACACATCAATATTCTATGATGTAGATAGAAATGCATTCTTATCTCTCGAAATCATTTGGGAAGAATTCGCGAAAGTATTGGAAACAAAAGATTTATTATCTTGGCATTTTATAGGTCATATTTCATCAGCTCACACAGTTGTATCGTTCTTCGCACAGGATATCATCCGTAGTGCACCAACGAACTTTTTTACAGGACTTATACATTTTTATTTAGAATATTTTGTTTCAGGAATTTATGCTTGGCTTGGTCCAGACTTACCACCAGATCTCATCAAGTATGTGCCTCACAGGGTGCCTCTTAATTCGCTTCTCATGCAATACCATTCAGAACAGAAAGTCAGAGAAGCATTGATTAACGCTGATTTAATTATTCCTTACAGCGTTTTGATTAAATCAAAATTCTGGGAGGAAATAATTGCAGCAGAACAAGAATACTGTCCAAAGGGATTCTGGCACCTGTCAACAATCATTTTATTGTTTTTGTTCAATTTCAATATCAAAGGTGCCAACACTAAGCTTCCTTCAGCACTCGCAGATTTGCAACTAGCAATGTTACTTCCTCCACCAGTAAATCTGGAACACTTGAAGGCAATGAAAGACATTAAAGATGTTCAGATCATGAAATTCCTCACTGACTATTTCAAGAAGAGTTGCGCCATTGCATCTGCTTTGCCTGGACCGAATCCAGATTCGAATTTAATCGACAAACTTCGCTTTGAGTTTGCAATTTATATCGCTTCACAACAGTTCTATTTGCCATACAATGTTAATAGACTGCCGACTCTTGAGTATCTTTTCTTAGTTAATTCACCAAGAACATTCTTGTATTGGCTCGCTTATGAGCAAGTTTTACAGACATTTTCTGGAATTATGGCCGATCGCGATGACTTAAGGATTCGGTCAACAATTGATGTTGAAAATGCTAAATATGATGTTCCATTAATTAGCGATTACGAAGACTTAATTCCTTCAGAAGAAAATGAGGATATATTCCCCATTTTCATCAACAAAGCATCATCGGATGATATCAATCAGCTTGAATCATTAGCAGAGAAATATAGTTTAAACAGATTGGAATCATTATATTGTTAATATGTTTGTTTGTATTTTAGTTAAAGTGTTTAATTTAGTTAAGGCTTCACTGACACCATTCAATTTTTAAACCTTATTGAAGGAAAGTTGGTAGTTTGAGCCCCATTTATTAGCATAGCAAGCATAAATAAAAATGTCTGAAGTGTAGTTTTGGATATAGTAATGATCTATCAATAAAATGTATTGTCTCGTTTTTCATGTCTTTGAACTTTTTTGTAACTTCCGAAAAACACATTAGAAGTGCGTTCTGGATAAATTTTTAACCTTAATTTTAAATCTCAGTACACAGTGCTATTCAAGAGATTCTGAAACAGTACATTTACGGTAAAACAATTTTCATATATATGCGTTAAATATAGCCCCTGCTTTCCAAACTAGAGGTTGATATATGAAGATAGAAAAAGTAAATCCTACCACCTCAACTGAGACAAAGGAGGCTTTTTTATTTTTTGTAAATTTTTAGAAAAATCATCGAATTTCAACAATTTTATCAATCTTTTACAAATCTTTATCAGCCCAGCATTTTGTTTTTTTGACTGGAATAAAATATATCATAGCAATATATGATTTAGAAAGGAAATTTTTTTCTTTAAAATAATATCAAAGAAAAATACTTTTTCAACCGTCATGGTCATATAATATTGTTGATGTAGTATTTGTTTCATCTTATTAAAGCAATTTCATTTTATATATTGTTTTATTTTTTATTTCGTTAGAATCTCTTTTTTATCTATGGAATAGAGTTGATATACGTATGCCAAATGAGATAGCACTATGTATGCGTAAAAACTAATAAGAAACAAAAATTTATTTATTTTATTTTATTTAGGTTTATGAGAAGAAAATCATATGATCTGCATCGCAAACTATTCCCATGCAAGACAGCATTTTATTAAGTTATCAGAAACATCACTCGAAGCTTTAAAATATGAGGATATTTACTAAAATGTATGATATATGCTACATGAATGTTTACTATGTATTCTAATGTTTTAGTTAAAATGATGAGATGAAGCAATGATTTTGGGATGGAATATCACAAATCATAAAATATTGTTTTAATTTGGTGTGATATCAATGAAATAGTATAATATCTCTATGAATATGTAGAACCAATTTATAATGTAGTTCATAGGTATAATGTTTCAACAATTATTTCGTTATTGAGTGTAACATTAAATTTATTTGTTTTTTTTATTGCTGAGTTAAGGCTTCATTTTGTTACGGATGTGATCACTGTCATATCTGAAATCAAAATAATGAATCAATTTCTGAGAACCTTATTTTATCACTTTTCGTATCAGTGAGGCATTAAAACAATATATAATATTTTTATATTAAAAACAAAAAAAAAAAATATAAAATCAAATACGTCATTGATTCCGAGAAATCTTTCATCTTTGCAAGATGACTTGGCGTATATAGTTTAATGATTCGTGGCATAAACCCGGGAATAGATGAAGGAATATCTGCTCTTCTTGCAACAACATCACCTGTCTTGAAATCGAGTTCTCCTCTGAGTTCGCGCTTCGCTTCACGAGATGTTCTCGTCTTGAATTTCTCCCACAATCTATTCTTCACAGAGTCAACCCAGATCTTCCTCACTTGGTCGTCTGTGAGCATTGACTTAATCTCTTGTCGAACACGCTCCAATTCGAATGCTCCAACGATGATTTTGAAATAATCAATGTCTAAAGCGATTAAAACAACATCAGATTTTGTTTAGATGTTGAATTCATTATCTGTGAGTGTGAATACGCTTAGATCAACGAAAACACTTCCTTGTACAAGATTGTCAGTATGAACAGGGTGCATTCCATCTGGAAAATGGAGTTGAAGTGTTTCAAACGGAGCATCAATTGTTCGGACACTTAAATCAGAGAAATCAACAACTCTGTATCTCGCAATTGTTCCGTTTTAATGATATAAATAAACCTTCCGAAGCAGTTGTCTTTTGTTATTGTAACATTTGCTGGAACTTTCATTAATTCCGCAAGAAGCGCCAAATGTTCGACTTGATCATCTCTCAGTCTTGGAAACACTTTTTTAAGAATGTCTATGTGATTGTGGTATAGTTCTCTCTGCTTAACCAATGCGTATTCACCAAATAGAGAGGCTTGGAAGTATATAAGTTCAGCTCATTCCGACGAACAAACGATTGTCATAGCTCTTTTTCCTTCGAGTTCTTGCTTTCCTTTTGGATCAGGAATATAGGAATGATAACCAAAAACATCCCCTGCATTGTTAACTTTCACTCTTGTGAGTTTGTCGTGTTGAATATCTAAGTCCATCTTCGACATCAAAGGCACAAATTCGAGCGAATCATTTGTGTCTGAGTCGAATAAACAATCTTCAGCAACAAGAAAAAACCTGACGATGACGTCAGTAGTACCTGAAAGCATCACGTACCATCCATCAGAGTCATCGCCTTCGTAAAACAAAATGTCGCCTTTTTGAAGTAAACGATATTGTGCGTGTTTTGCAAGCTCTTCTTGTTCCTTTGTGGTTTCCACGAGATGTGTCACACGCAGATTTAGCATAAGTGAACGAAAAATCGTATTTAATTGTTCTGCGTTTCTTTGATTTGGCTCAATTTTGAGTGCAGAGCGGATTTCTTGTATAGGTGGAAGAGAAAAGGTTGGATTCAGCGCGTTTGTCCTAAGAGTCAGCTTCTGATTCCTTTTTTTCGTTTGCATTTCTGTAATGATAAAAAGACGTTTTTGAAGAAAATATGTCAGACAAATTTTGACCATGCAAACGGACTTGGTTATCATAATCATGCAGTTTTCATAAACTTTTAAAACATTTTTATATTTCTAGGCTTATATAATTAAGTTAGCACTAGTTTATACAGTTTCCTTCCAAAGGTTTTTTGCATTTAGATCCTTTTTTGATTTGTTTCCACAAATAGCTTCACAATTACCTAAAAGACATTTCTATCACAAAATTTTCAAAATCATTTAGATATTTAAAATTTCAAAATAATATTCTATTTTTTCTATGATTTTTAATATTACGTATATACAATACATACATAGTATGTACTATTTCTACAACCTCATGCTCCAATTTCCTTTTTTTAATTTATATATCTTTCTTTGTTTAGCATGAACATATTATGCTACATGTTAACACGTTAAAATAGTTGAATTGATGTAATTTTACATAATGAATAATATTCTAGTAACAAACAAAAGATTCAGAGTTTTTCTGGATTGCTCTAATAAGTTGAAAAGGCTGAGCAGCCAAATCTTGATATTTCGTGCAATTGCTACATTGCATATATAGATAGAATTCACCTTGAATAAATGTTTGAAGTTTCTCGGAGTTAATTTGGTTCTGAAGCAAATTATAGCATTTGGATTTTATACATTCAATGAGAAAATAATAGATAGACTCCACAAGTTCATTCGTAATTTCAGCATTGATACTAAGTTTAGAGAGGTATTCTAGTGGATAGAATAGTTTCGATCGCTTGTATTTAGTGATAATTTGTTTGTCATCTTGGAACATTTTTATGAATATAGTGTTAATTCTAAGTGTCGCCACTATCAAAGAATTGATTAATGATTCGTCGATATCTGTGTATAAACCTTTTCCTTTGAAGAAGAAAATCCTATCAATGACATCATAAACTATTTGAGATTTCTCTGTAAGAAGATCAAATAACATTCCAATGCTGCGAATACATGAAATGATAATTGTCTGTTGGTTGTCGTCATTGGAAATAACTTGGAAGAGGTCGTCTATCAAGTGAGGAGCTAGTTCAGCAAGTGCCTCTCTGCTTGTAGTAATGAGATTTGGTATAATTTCAACTAAGTTCATAATAACTGAGAAATCGCCTTCGCTTACAATCTTTTGGACATACATAACAAGGATATTGCAGTATTCAGGATTTAAGTCTGTTCTCAATGTATTGATTATCTTGGATAAACTTATTAATTTCGATAGAACAACGAAAATGTTTTGATTATCGAATCCAGATTTAATAAGAAGATGAATACGTTCCATCATTACATCAATCTGTGCTCCAATTTCATCATTTCTTGAACTTCGATTGAATGAATTCTTTATAACATCGCAATGTGTTTCAAAAATAAAGCTGAATAATTCTTGCAAAGTGTTTTTGTCAACAATGCTTTTTACTTCAGAAAGTTTTAGAACATTATCGGAAACATCAAGAATACGAATTATTACATTTGAGAAGATCTCACCAGAATTATCCAATTTGAAGTATTTGGATAACACAGATTTGAACAATTTTTTGATTAAATCAACAAGTTCTTTTTGTATTGGATCATCGCAAATAAGTAAAGAATCAATGATTCCGAGAATGCACTGAAATGCATTTACATAAGTAACATCATTGTATGTGAAATCTGGCTGAATTAATGAATTAATGAAATTGATGCAGCAGATCGCATCTTGCTGAGAAAGACTGCAGTTATGAACAGCAACCTCGAAAACACTTTGATACTTCGAAAACAGATCTTGGAGATTTGTTTTATATAACATGCTGAAAATGAAGAACGACTCATATCTGATTATATCGCTTTCACTTCTTGCAACATTGATGAGCGACTGAAAAACTTGATCGAAGTTTGGAACTGAATGGAGACCATAAATCGATATCAAAAACTCAAGAGATAACAAAGCAATCATTATAGCATCTGGATTATCACTTCCTATATATGTTTCGTATGTTTCGAAAAGTTTTTGTGATAAACTTTCGCTTATTTTAGGGTTGAAAGAAAATTCGCGCAAAACTTGAGTAGCATGTGTTAACACACGAGAATCATTATCATTCATCCTTGTGGAGACATCTTTTGTATCGTTTGGTAAATAATTCAAGATAATAAAATTGTATAATTCTTGAATAATTTCTTCAGGAAAAATTTGCAAAGTTTCTTCGTTTTGTCTCAATATTCCCATTACATCAGACCAAAAGTCACACGCAAAGCAGTTATTGGGGTTGTTTAAGTCTAAATCAGATTTGCAGTATAAAAAAATGCTTGTTAGCAATTGTTGCTCAATGCTTGGATACATGAATCGTAGTATAATGAGAATAATATTGTAAGCTAAGTTGTGTGCAACTTTTTTATTAAAATATTGGCGACATGATATCAAAATCCCATTAAAGTCCATATTTTGAGCAAGCACATACTCGCCATCAATTTCAGTTAAGATTTTTGTGTATTTTTCAAGAAATGTTTGAATGATTGTTTTATCTGAAGGATTTGAATCTGATGATATAATTGAAACGCATGCTGAGATCACAGTATTTTGAAATTCGATGTAAGACTTTTCGCTTACTATTTCAGGAAAATATTTGTTTGATAATAATTCAGTTAGCAATGAAATAGCACCAAATTTAGCGTATTCTGAGTATTTATTTTCTTTGTTTGTGATATATTCAGTTATATATTCAAAAGATGATGAAAACAGTTTTGAAAATCGGTCAAGTTTGAGGATAATTGCAAGATTTTTGGCAGCATACTCCCTTATCAAGGAGCTATTGTACTGCAATGCTCTAAAATGAGCAAGAATAAGTAAATTTTCATTTTCTTCTGAAAAATTCTGCAATATTTCATTTATTTTCATCAAACTGATCTTGCTGTCTTTGAAAACGCTTCCTAAGTTCATCATAGAAAGAGAAACCCATGTTACCGGGAATTCATCGGACATAACTATATCACAGCATGAAAGAATGAAATTTCCTTGATCTCTGTCACGGAGATTGACCATTTGTGCCTGTGCCGCATGAATTATATCGTTATCATCGGAAAAATATTCTTTGTATAGCTCAACCAAAACGTTTTCCGACATTGATTTAAAGTGACAAAAAATCAACTTTCTTTACTCTAATTTCATTGATAACCAACAAAATCTCATTACACTATATTTAAATGATGCTTGCGCATCGCTATATATGAACAGAAGCTGTTAAAAATGCCTATTTCGAACGTAAATGTATCTTCTTTGATGAGGTCATATTTTAATAATCACACCAATTGAAGGTGGGATTATCCATATCTTCGTTTGAAACAAACGTAGATACATTCAAGAGTATCGCCTAATATGGATTTTTTGAAGAAATCAATCTCACTCATATAAATCGGATAATTTACTTCAGTGATAATTTTTTTTCGCTACAATTTTATTCCATTTGTTTCCATAAGAATGAATGATTTATAAATGGAGAGGAGCAGCTCGAATATCATTGAATGAGATACCAATGTGATATGAGGAGTTTGATATCAAATGATCAAAAAGATTTTATAAGTCTTCAGAAATCTTTTATTCATGGACTATAATCAAGTTAATGGCATCGGAATTTTATGACCTAAATTTCTGATTCTATCTTTCTAAAAAAGATGCTGTATTCAGAAGTATTAAATTGACAAATAAAACATTGATTGAAGTTGCTTCAATGATTGCGTGTAGAAAATGGAACGAATATAAGCATGAATTTATTTATACAAACAACTAAAGTTAGATGAAATCGAGGCAATTTTCAATTCCGTGTATATCGTACTTTGATAAATCGAACAAAGCTTGAGATACAACCATAACAGAATATAAGTGGCACATTGGAGAAGAAGGAACGTAGCATTTCTTTTCCGCTGCAGTCTTCGCCAAATCAAGAACTAACAAATGAGATTTGTTATTACGAAAAGCAGAAATCATTTCATGTGCGATCCGATAAACTCCCGAATATTGTGAATTTTCATCATATGATAGGAATATTCCTAAACAGCTGCTCATTTCTTTGGTGTTAGATCTTATAAATCCCTCATTGATAAATCTTGAGATCAATTCGAAAAATTCAGCAAGATCTTTTTCAGTTTGCTTATTGCTGACAAGTTTTGCTGATAAATTCTTGAATGCTTGCCAAACAGAGTTTGCTGCGTTATTAGGAATGATATTATTTGATGCATCATTGATGATAAATTTTCCTCTGAAAATATGCTTCTCGAGACTCGAAATAATCTTGAGAAATTCTCTAATGAATGAATCAGAACGAAGTGGTGAGAATTCACAATATACAGATTTGATTATCCTTGGATCAGCGGATATTTTCGAAATGAATCTAGAAAGGAGTCTTTTCTCAAGCAATCTTGAACAAAATCGCTGAAGCCTGTTATTCTGGTTCTGCGGGATGCAAATCTCCATTCTCGGGTCATTATTGACGATGTAATATGCAGCATCAAAAAGTGCAGAAACGTTAACAAAACTATTCATTATATTAAAACAATTTGTGAATATATCAATGAAATCTGGATCAGATGTTTTGATGATCAATGGCAATGAAGTTATTTTAGTTTGCAACTCAGCCAAAAATCTCTGTTCTGGATATCCTTCGTTATTCAAGAAATCAGGAAGTTGCAATTGATCCGAATAATCCATAATCGAATGATCAATCGATGGAAGACTGATATAATCAATTAATAACTCTTCGCCAGTCTTCGCGAATGGCTCTGGAAGAAGACTTGATGCTTTATCTTCTGGAAGATCAATTTCAAAAGTAAAATCAGGGATTTGTATATCTTTGATAATTTTTTCTTTCTCTTCTTCAAGAACTTGTTCTTTAGTGAATACAGGAAGTTCTGATTGAAAAATGAACTTCTTGTTAAAGTGAGTGACAAAGTCCTGGAACAGTATTGTGCGTTTGATCGGTTTATTGTAATCAAGAAGCATCACATGAGATGTTGCAACATCAGGAACATTGATGTGAGATTTAAATTTAATTTCGTGCTTTTCTTCTGTAGTTTGAACTGAATATTCTTTCATTGTTGACGTGAAAACTGTTGGCTCTGGCCAATAATAAAGGATTTTTGGCTGAGGGAACGGTGCTGCGTAATTTGCGCGTTCAAGATTATTCATGAAAATCGGAGCATGAATGTGACGGATAAAACAGTCCAAAAACAAAAATGCTGTATACAAAAGATCCATTGAATCAGAAACAAAGTAAATATCTTGATCATCAATTTCATGAATTGCAAAACCGATTGGATACTGTGTGACAGGGATCCATGTTTCTTCACACAATGTGTTAATCGAAGTATTAATATCAATTATAAATTTTTGAGACTGGCTGCGTTTGACTGCTTTATTTGTAATAATAATTTTGCCTGCTTGCTTTTCTAGATTGATTTCGAGTGTAACAGGTGTAGGTGTAAGATTTTCTTTCGTTAGAAGTGATCCATCAACGCAAAATTTTGGCAAAGAATCGATTTTTGGGTAAAATTGTGTAGAATTTCGCGAAGTATTTAGTAAAGTGTTTATCACAGCTTTCTGGTTCTCGTTTATGAATGTAAATAGTATTTTAGTGTTAATATGAGGATTAAATGGCAACAATTCTGTTGTTGGCGAATGTGGGACAATTCTGATGATATAATGTGGTATATAAAGAAGTCTCGCGAACGATTTATCAATAGATAATGCGAAAACAAAAGGCCCCAAAAATTCAACAACGCAATTATTGACTTCTCCGTCCAAATATATCATGAATTGAGATCCATATTTGATTGAAGCGACATCCGGAAACACATCTTTGAATTTCTGGAAAAAACTTTGTCCAAAGCCAATGTTTTCGACCATCTTTATACAAAAATGAATAAAAACATTTCATTTCCTTTAATTTATATTGCATTGTATCCAAAGACAAATAATTGAGAATTTTCAAAAACAAATAAAAATATAATTTTATTCTGGTGTGTTAAAAACAGGATTTCCACGGGGCTTCTTTTCTTGTGGAATGAGAATATTGCTTTCATCATTAGGCTTATGGCGTTTAATTTGAGCTGCACCGAGAAGATATGGAGAAACAGTTTGAATACTATTAAAAGTGATGCCAGCAAGACACGTTGAGAGCGCCTTTTCGGCAGATGCCATGTTAAAGTCAAGTAATTTTTCAGATGCTGATATCATGCCAGTTCCTTGTCCGAGAAGCTCATAAAGGCTCTTATTGATCTCTTCATCAATGAAATCGAGAGATTTGGCCGGGATAGACAGACTTGGATCGTTTGCAATCAAAGTTGAATAATAATCGACTGGTTTCTGCATTTCTTCTTCAAACATAGATCTAGAGAAGAATCTTGCATGAAGAACAAGCTCGGGAATTGGTTGAATCATCTTGTAAAGGCCGTCATCAAGACCTGGAAGAATTGAAGATAAATCAAAATGAAATATACGTGGTTTCAAGCCTCCTCTTGGCGAGTTAGGAACTTCTGCAGACATAAGCTCCTGTGAAGCAGTGATATCAATATCTCTTGACATAGTTTTAGATTCAACTCTCTGTCTTGGTGATGTTGGAACCTTTGTTGGGCTCTTACGAGATATTTGAGATGCTTTCTTGTTGTTGCGTGAAATATCTTTTTCGATTTCTGCTTGAATTTGCAAATTAAATTGTGTTTCATCCCATGTCGGGTCTCTGTCGAGTTCAAGAGGATCCTCAAGGTCCCACCTTGGATATGTCATTCTAAGCATGCTTCTGAATGGTCCACGGATCTCTTTTGCGACTGTTGGAATCGATGCTGTGATTGGAGTCTGCAAAACTGCAGTCATTGCGGCTTGTGACAAAATTATGTTAATATCGTTAATTGGGTTAAGAATCATTGAATCTTGTGAGAAAATTTCAAGTGGATGTGTAATGTCTGATAAACTTGGAACAATTGGATCAGCTTCGACACTGTTAACAACGTCATTAAGAATTGACTCAGCGCGGTACTCAATGTCTGCTGGTGAAGGACGAAGATTTTCGTATGTATTAATGTTTTGAACATCTGAAACAAGTTTTGGAGCGATTAAATTGAGTGATGGTTCGAAAGATAGCTTCGACATAAACCTTAAACTTGCATCATCGACAGCTTCTTCCATTATAGGAACAGATGGCGGAGATTGAAAAACGCGAATTGGTTCGAAGAACTCTTGAGTTGTTTCTTCTAATACTTTTGTTGCTGCTTTGAATCTTAGAACACTGGCAAGTTTTTGAACTGCTGTATTCGTGAAAACATCGAGTTTTTCATTTTTCTTGCTTTGATAAGTCGCTGATTCTCTAACAAGCACTCTCTTACGCGCGTAGAGCATCATAGAGTACCAGTTTGCGCGTGCCATGGCGCGTTGCCGCTTTCGTTGCTTAATTAACACTTCTTTTTTCGCGATAATTCTTTGATGAAGTTCTGTGTTCTTCTCTCTTATGTTTTTGACCATATCGCCGATGTCAAGCGGGGCCTGTTCGCTTTGTCCTCCCCTGGCGTTGCTCGAAGTCATCTTTTTTTGAGTGCCTAACGGAATTCTCTCACTTTTACGGTTATTTTCCTCGACGTTAATTTGTTTCCAGTTTTGTTGCATATTTGGATATAAATTATGAAATAAAACGTATCTATCATTTCAAAATCTTCTCATTCCAAATTTATAAAATTATTTATCAACATCAATTATTGATTATCTATGCTTACACATGAATTAAGAAATGAAACATATTTGCTGTTTCAAAATCGTCTGATGCTTGACATTTTAAAATTATATATCAATATCATTTACTGATTTTCTATGTTTGCATATGAATTGGTAAACAAAATTAATTTGTCGTTTCAAGATAGTCCAATTTGCGGTATGTTATAAATATTTATCAATATCGAATTTCGATATTCTATATTTAGATATGAATTATGAAACAAAACATATTTATCGTTCCAAATATTCCCAGTTCTTAATTTATATTTTGATTTTTATTATTTTAAAACTTAAAGATAAATTATTCGAAACTAATTTATTGGGTAAGTATAAATTTATTTCTAAATATTCTATTGTAAGTTCAAAAACGAATTTTTAATTTTAAGCAAAATATAAGTGAAATTACTGAGCGCTGCTATAAGAATGGGAAGCTTGAGACTCCTCTGTAATAAAGATAGTGAAAACAGCAAGGAAAATTGCGTAGAAAACAATAAATACAGTTCCAATAACTGAGAGGAGTTTGAATTTGGCAAGAACTTGATCAGTTAAAACTTTCTTAACTTGGACAATAGCACCTGGTTGTGTATGAGTTGTTTTTTCATTTTCAGTGCATTCATATTTATAAACGGCTGAGCAATTAAATTCACCTGTGCAGTTGCATGTTACATCATGCCATCCCCAAGCTCCCATATTTCCTACGAGAAAACTAATTTCTTTTTCGTATGCATTTTCCTTTAGAAGTTTAGGAACTGTATGTTCAGCGGAATATGCTAAGTTATTAGAAAATCCGAGTGAGAAGCAGTAAACCACTGCAAGAATACCTGTAAAGAAAGCATAAGAACCCTGCCAACACTTGTTATAGCGAATATTTCCTGAAATACCGACGATCAAAATAATGCATGTCATCATAAGTTGCACCTGAAGGCTTGGCTTGAGGAGCCAGAAGACATAGTCAGCCCATGGATCTTTAGGCACTAGTTTGTCAAGTAATGCTGTCACTGTGATGCAGGCAATAATCATGATCACGTTTATCGGGATAAGGATATAACGGATGACACTATGTCGAAGAATCAACTGCCACATTTAGATTTCTGAAAAGTGACAGAGTTTTGCCACTCAACATCAATTTATGCCGAAATAGAGGTGGAGCTGTAGCACTTTTTTCCAAATGTCAGATTTTTTGCACTTTTGTCCAGTTTGTTTTTAGTGACTCTCACAACGTACTTTGACAAAAAAATGTTAATTTCAATACATAAATTTCTCCAGGAATTTTGGGACTAAAAAATAGCTTTCTGGTAATCTACAACTTTCTAGCATATTCTAATTGGCTATTCTTATTTTATAGCTTATATAAAACAATACTTTTAATGTTTTAGGTTAAAATATTACATTTTTGGAATGAATTCTATTATTCGGATATTATTTAACGATAACATATATTTTTAAATAGCTCTTTGATTTCTAATGCCTTTGTATATAATAGTATTGAAGTCATATAAGGAAATATTAAATCCGGAAAAAACAAAAACTTGAGAACTCAGATAAATAGTTAAATTTACATGGAAATGCACATAAGTTTATAATTTAATGCACTACAAGACTTTTTATAAATAATGGCGGAAAAAAATTTGGCGCATTTTTGAAAGAAACAGAAAAGTGTCATTAATACTGATGTCTTCTATCACTGGCAACAATGTATCGGGCTAACACTCACTACGACATTTAAGCTCGGGGTACATTGGAGTCAGTCAAATCGAGGCACATTAGTGGCCGCCAGATTGTCTCTGCCGTAGCACTGCAGCCCTGGCCAGAACCCCTCTCTTGCGAGCAACACATGCCCTGCCTCATGATCACACTTCGCCAATTCGTAGGGTAGTTACACCCTTCCCAGTTGCCACCAACAGGACGACGCACGCGGTAATTTTTTTTGGGGGGAGGCCAGCCTTGACGGTTATTTTAAATCGATATTGAATTGAAAATGATCGTTCAAGCTGTTCCTGACCGAAGCTAAAGCAGGGGGATGCCGACGATTATTTTTAAATGTAAGCTCATTGTAAATTGTTACGCCATCATTTTCTGCGGTAGTTCACCTAACATAAAATGATGGACAGTAACTTTGCAGTCATATTACATACACTGCATGCAACAGTTTCACACATCACATTCCACGAATAAGATATCTTCACAAAAAAATTGGATTGAGCACAAACTCAATTCAAACCATAGCACTCGCATCATCAAATACCAAATGCACAAGTAAATACGAAACAATGTTCTAATAATTATATTTCGAAATTTAGATAACATGCATTTACACAGTATGAATACAATGATATTCATTGCTGGCTTGTATTTAGCCAGGACGGGACATTTGTTCGATGTCATACTCGATATTTAATATCAAGAATTGATAAACGTACACTCATTTTGGCCATAAAGTTCAATTCTCTATCTAACGCGGCACACGCAGGTATGCTATCAAGAGAAATTATACTATTCTGCATCTATTTCTCATATTTAATATGTTGCGATATCTGAAGTTTGTCTATAAGCAATCATTTTACGCGCGTTCTATGGTTTAGCCTTACATTGCTTTTGTATCTTTTGTATGAATAAAGCATAGTTTTCCATATTTTGTTATATGAAATATTTTCAATATTCACAAATACTGTTGTGAATGCAACCAATATACATATATGATCATAATTGTCGTTTTCTAGCATGCATAATTCATAAAACTGTAGATAAATATAAATGAAAAAATAAAACCTAATATATTCTCATTTTATTGGCATGTATATGTTATAATATGATTATATATACTATATCTCAGGTAGTTCCTATTATATAAATGTGTATACTACTGAATGCAACATTATCAAAATAAATACTAATTCTACAGATTAAATATTTTACAGAGCTCAGTTTATCCTTAGCCTTTAGGGTGTTCTCAAAGAAAACAATGTAATGCACAAAACATGTTATAATATGAATATTTCCTGTGTCAAAGATATAATATATTTGCACTTTGATCATGAAATATAGCTGCACACTATATTTCATTTAGTAGAGTAGCTGTTTGATAATTCGAGACTCTGGATGTAAATGTCACAGCTATCGATTTCAAAAGTCGAGATTTGATTCATAGAACGCAAATATCCACAGAAATGAACCGTTTCGAGAACAAGCCCTCTAGGAACTTGTTATCCTAGAAGAATTGTGCTCGAAACTGTTCATTTCTGTCGAGATTTTCGTACCAGAGTATTAGATGTCGTAAATAACTCTTGTTGCCTAATAAAACGACAAGAAGGTACCCATCGGCTATCTTCCTGTCATGTTATTAGACAACAAAAGTGCGTAATTCTGATCGATGAACGAAATGTTTGTATCGGTCGTATTTTCTACAGCTCTCTGAGGTTTCTGTGTCATTTTGTATCTTAAAAACTTCAGAGAGCTGTAGAAAATGTAGATTTGTAAAAGAATGTCGAATGAGTTAGATTTGAGCGAATATCGATGACACCAACAGTCAACAAACCATGATGCACGAACAATAGCTTCGTATTTGTGGTTTGTGGACTGTTGATGCGTTGATTATGATGAAATTGCGAGAAAATCGAAGAACTTGTGAATTCTTGAACGACAAGCCACTAGCTTTTCACTGGCTAGAGGTACATCTGCATTGATGGCCCTCAAAATCAGCGAAAAACTAGTGGAAAACTCATCAACAAATTGTCTATCGTTCAATATTCAATGTACTTTTAAAAAAACTATTAAACTTATTCCATTAGTTAATACTTATAAATTAACCTCAAATCATTGATTTCAACCCATCAAATTTTTTGAAAATTAATCGATTTTTGAGATTTTTGATAATTTTCATGAAATTTTTTACAAGTTTGCTGTCGCAAAATTTTAAAATGCACAGAAAGACAAAAGCGAAAATTGAATAATAGAAACTATAGCATATTGTGAGTTAAAATCGGCCACTATCTTTTTCTAATTTTAAACATCAATTGACTGCAAATGGTAATATATCCAAAATATACCAGAAAATGTGAGTTTTAATCTAATATTCCGAAATGGAATTTTCAAAATGTGCTCTAAAGTTGATTTTTGTGTGATGAATAATATTTTCATGCATAGCATATCCCGTGTTTGCAATTATATAGCTTATTTTTTTATCTGATATTATTATCTTACATCGCATCACATTACGTGCCAAAAGACAAATGCCAGAAAATATTTTGATTCGTTAATTTCACTATGTGTAATTAAGATATAAGATAATGCACAATGAGATACAATATGATATATCATATAGTATCTATATGTATAGCAAAACACGATTTCCATGTGTGTTTATTTATCAGATTTCAGATATATTTATGATAGAGGCCAATAAAAATGTAGGAAAAAAGCCCAAATGTTATAGACCTGCTATGACCATTATTAACGCGAATTATATAATACATAAAAAGTTAGAAAAAACGTCTTCTAAATCGGCCATCTCAGCTTTCCGGGACTGCGTTCGAGGATATTTCATTTTACAAGAGTATAGCTATAAATGTATATCTATTGTTTTGAATAAAAGCTTATTTTTACTTGAAATTATTAAAATTTTTAAATATTTGCTAAACACTATAAAACACATGCACATAGACTCCATAAGGTATAAAACCCTTAAATACATCAAATCATCGATTTCTGATATAAATATTATATCACATTTTTTTAAGTCGTTTCAAATTACTCCAACACACTATAAACATATTTGACACAATGCATACATTATATATCTTAAGTGATCTAAGTTATAATACACAAAAGGTTTTTTTACATGTCAAATTAGTCCCATTTTACTCGGCGGAATCTGGAACGAGTAAACTTTTTATTAAAGCCATCTGATATGATGGCACAGTATACAATATATAGGATACATATCTATCTATATATTATACATTGTCATATATCAAAAACAAACAATACACACCTCCGGGAAACGTTTGTTTTACCACATCAAATGCATCACTTTTTGCAAAAGGAAAAGGAAACATCTCCACAAATAATTAATATAAACAATCCAAACCAATGTAATTATAATACAAAGGATACTATATAACTATTTATATATACAGAAGTAAAAAATAATAAAAAATAAAATTAAATATATCTCATAACATATAATATTTTTAAGACCACACTCAATTTATAATATACACATACTATATATAATGATTTTTGCACACAAAGTCTTCACAGACAACTTTTGAAGTCACGTTGAGAAGTTCAAATCAATTGTGCACGGGAAATTTTATAGCATTGTATATCGTGCAATATATGCATTCGCACATTGGCACATATATAGAAGTATACATCACAGACATATGAATATATAATATCGTATATAAATAGTAGAAAAGAGGTTACATGAGATAGAAATGGCGTCCACAATGAGCATATGATGCTGTCACTTTTGAGTATTTGATGATTTATATATCTATCGACAGAATAGATATAGACAACTTACACACATATGATATAAAGCTACACAACCATGAGCATATAATGAACTACTTAAACACAAAAAACACAAAATAAATATCTCGCATTTCATATCTAATTTTCGAAAACGCAATATATTCATCACCTCACATTGCTAAACAGTACAAAACAATATGTCACACATATTGCAGATTATTGATTCATTAGAAAACCCTTACAAGCGAATTTGAATTTCCAAATTCCAATTATGATTGAATTACAACAAAACAATCTGTATGAAATTACATCTAAATACATTTGCAATCTATTAACATCGAATGAATCTGTTTATATTGTATATTAAAAAAATTATTATTGTAATTCTTTAAAATTCTTGCTCTGTGCTGTTATATATTCATTAAAATACTTCCTGATTTGTTTGATTTATATAGTTTTCTTTAAAGCGTTCTCAATATCTCGTTGTGAGAGTCACTAAAAAAAACTGGACAAAAGTGCGAAAAAATAGGCCGAAATTGGTTGTATGGCATTGATTAATCATCAAAAGTCCATTTTTCAGGAAAATCATGGAAATTTCCTTTGTAAGATTCACTTTTTTAAGGTTAGGGGTTCCATCACTATAAACAATGAGTAATCATATGTTTTGAATAATAAAATAACAAATGCACAACCTACTAATATCACATTATAACTCACTAATGAATCAAACCAATGATTTGTTGTAATTTTTTCAAAACAAAATATATTTCAATGTCAACTTAATTCAACATTTTCTCCATAAACACCAAACTTTTAACAAATTTTTTATCATAGAAAATAAACTATATATATCAATCTATCATTTCATTTTATAAAATATGTAATCTCCCTACTACATGAAACTTTTCCTTAATGCGATTTCGTCCGAAAGAATAAGGTTAAGCAATTTTCAAAAACAATTATTTAAGAATAAAACAAATACAAACATATATAGAAATAATATTATAATGTGAGTGATACTGGTAACCTGTAGTTTCGGGATGCCGTCGACTTCCTTGGAGGAGGAATCTTGAGACATGGTCTCGCAGGAAGTCTCGATGAAGCTCTCGAAATAGCTGTTGTTGGTTTCATGAGGTTTGAAACTCTTGAAACTAAGTCATTTGGTCTTGATGTTAGTTCTAGCTCTCTTGGTTTCTCGAGTAAGTTGTTGTGGCGATTGCTTGAAGCCATTTCAGGCATGTAATTCTTCGAAATCTCAAGGATCTCATCATGCCCATCGTTACCGTTGAAGTATTCAGTGAGTGCTTTTCCGAACATTTCAGGATCAACAGGAACGTGTTTCGGTGAATCATCTTTCGGTGTTTTAACAGAAGTGACTTCGTATTGTTCTTTAATCATTTGTTTCTCTAACATTATCATCTGCTTCTGTGAGAATAGAACTGACTGATTAGAATTGAGTGAAGATCTCAACGAACGAATGGAAACCCGTGCACTCTTTTGGGATCCCTTCTTGTCAACACCAAGTAATCTTGATGATCTATCTCTTGCGAAGTGTTTCTCATCAATAAGAAATGGTTTATCTTTCTTCCATGTATCTTCATTGTTTAAGTTCCAGAAATGAACACCATCATAGATTCCAACGAATTCGAAGTCACCGACTCTCCACATCAATGCACACATGTCAAGAGCAATAGTAACAATAAACTTGCCATCGTTGACAAGTTCTATTTGTTTAATTTCATCGCGTGCGCATCTCTGTATTTTTCCTGGAATAATCTCAAAGTTAGTGTCCTCGTTGAAGATCCACTCTCTGACATATCCAAGCGTGTCTGCTGTGTACAAAGTCTTTCCGTAGCTCTTGATGTCTGTGAGAGATGATTTAACAACAATATCATGAGCAGAGCGTCCTGTAACATAAGTGAGTTTTGGAATGGTATAAACATGCATAAATCCCAAGTTATCGCCAACAAAAACGTGCTTCTGAGAACAGTGAATACACTCCACTGTTGCACCGTTTGGAAGCTTCGTTCTGGCGAGTGCTTTAGAAGTATCAAGCGTCCATGTGAACAGTTCACCATTGGCATCCCCACTAATGAAGCCAAAGCTGAATGAAACAACAGAACTGATGTCACTCGTGTGCCCATGGTAAGAGCGGAAAAGATCAAGTGTTTCGGGACCTGTTTGGATATATAGCGATAAAACTTTATCCCAGCCACCACTTGCTAAAACGTTTCGAGTTCCAATGGACATTGTTGCAAATACAGAAACAAGATTGTTAGAGTGGAGGATATCTAAGTTCGTCATTATTGCGCCAGAGTTGAAGTTCCAGATATTTATTTGGTTCTTCTTTGTTAGTGTAAGCAGTCTTCTTCCTTTCCAATCAAGTGTTGAGGCTGAAACATCTTCATCAGAGTTTTCGTGGTGACAAGCATCTCTCGCTCCAGTTATGACATTCCAAACACTGAAATCCCCACGAACATCAACAGTTACGACTTGATTGAACGTATCTGAGTAATGAACACCTAAAATTTGATGTGCATGTGTATTCGATTGTGATGAATCTGCAGCTTGAGAAACATCTTCTGACCATTTCGATAAAAATGAAGAACCAGCAAGAAGGCACTTTCTAACGTCATCGAAGTATACAGCACTAAACCTGTTGTCTGGATGCTGAAGTGTTGGATCAGTCCATTCCCGAACCATTCTGAAATTGACACTGTCCCAAAGCTTAAACTCTTTGCGATTAGTCATTGTGATTAAGTAATCGACTTCTCCTGATGTCGTGAAAGAAGTGATTCCAATAACTTGGTTATAGTGTCCACCGAGCTTGAATGTCTTTCTCTGCGTCAAAAGAGACCACACGTAAGCATCACGTGAAATTCCGTATGTAATCAAAACCTTTTGTAGCTTGCAATAGTAAAAACCAAGAATTGGCTGATCATCTTTGAGAATTCCTTCTGTCGTGAATTTATGTGTTGTAGTATCATACTTCCACAGTTTAACTGTGTGATCGAGTGATGATGATGCATAACACATAATTGTATCGATGTATTCGATGCTTGTGATTGCTTCTTGATGGATTCTGATTTTTGCAATTTTAGAGATTTGGAAATCACTTCCTTGCCTAACCTTTGGTGCTCTAAGCAGATATGCTTCAACATAGCCTTGATCATCAGCGATTAAAAATTGAATTTTTGAATCTGTGTCTGTTTCTCCTCCAAACGTGAAGTACATGCACATGCATGTTGGAATATTGAACATTGGTAAGTCGGATGTTCTCATTGTGTTCAAAATATCTGTTGCTTCTGGTCCACTCATTGATTTAATTTCATTTGGTGTTGGAGAAGCTCCTAGTGAAGCAGGGAGCAATCTAAGAGAATCTAATTCATAAAATAGCAACTTTCGTGATGTGGTTGTAACTGCAAGTACATTTTGTTGGTTGATAACTAACATCGATGCAAAATAACCTGGTTCAATAATAAATCTCGTTGGATTCAGAGTTCTTGTTGACCAGAATCTGATGCTATCTGATGAAAGAGTAATGTATTCATCTCTACGTGGGAAATATGCAATTTGAGCCATCATTTCTCTGTGAATTTGGTTTCTCGCGAGCTCAATCGTATTAAATTTGTGTATGAAGTCAGTTGTATTTGTGCTGCTATATAATTTCGTTGAAGTCATTTCTTTCATCAAAAATGAAACTAATTCATCCCATGAAATGTATTCATTTGCATTAGCGTCGATTTTATAGAAATATAGTTCGAATTCAGTCTCTGTTAATCTTCCATTGTGTATAAATTGCCTTAAATCTGATGCTTTCCATTCATCGAAGCTTATTTCTCCTCTTTTGGTGATGTCAGAGTCCTCAAACGCCTTCTTTAATGACGTTATGTAGTTTTTCGTATCATCAGGATGCGTCTGTTTCACATTTTTCTTCGGAGAATCAGCAGGTGATGGACCAATGAGAGCCGAGTATGGATTTTCTGTTTCTGATTCGTCGTCTGAATCACTTCGAATTTGCGGAGTTTCGGGTTGTGAAGTAATAAGCGTGTTAAACATCGATTTTTGAAAAAAATTGAAAACGTACATTTTGAATTAATTTTAAAGTTGTATCCGCTTTTGTGCTGCTTAGCTATTCTTGATGAAAATTTTGAAAAATTTTGATTTGATATTTTTGAAATTTTCGATTTTTAAGATTTAAGCTTTGCAAACCATATGTTTCTCTTAAAAACATTCTGTACATAACGAAAATAAAGTTATTTTGATTCATTATTGTTTATAAAACAGAAATAAATTTAATCTGAAACTGGATCAATTTTATTATATAAATCTATTGAAATACTTTAGTTTTCTTTATATTTTCATTAATAAGGCTTTAACAAAGAATTCCATAAATTGTTAAAATATTATATAAATTTTTGATAGCAATATGTTAGGTATAGTTAAGTTAAGAATTTCTAAGATGAAGTACATGATTAACAATAATATATAAGATATAAATTATTTTGATTTTTAGAATTTCAACTATTTGCTTGGCCAATGAGATGGATACCACATGTTCTCTATGGGGTTTGATTGAACAAGAATTATCAATTTTTTTCAAATATTCAGCAAATATGAATATATACATAAGGGAAACTCATACAATGCGAGGATATATTGTTATTTCATTCATATTTATCATTGTCTTCTTATGGGAGATATCCTAATTGAAAAATTCAAATGGGTTCATTTCTTTAAGAAGACGTATGATAAAATAGACCATGCATTCAAAGCTGTTGCATATTGTAGCAACTCAATTCAAGTGATTTCAAATCAATTATCAGATTTTTTTGATAAATTCAGCAGAAAAGATATAAACACGAATCTATCAGTGTATCAATCATCGAAATGTTACGAGTTTTCTAAAGGATGTGCAGCATTGATCGGTTTTTGTTTTTCATTGACCGAATTTCGCTGGTTATCGTATTTTCTACAATATGAACTTCATGACCCATACGAAGTGATGTCAAAACTGTGGGATTGCTGGCAAGAATGTTCAGAATCACTTCAATTTACTTCGTTTGAGTACAAAGAATTGCTGATGTTCGCTTTTGGGCAAGATCTTATAAAAGTACACTCATTGTTGACATCACACATGAAAAATATTCCATTAAGATACAAAGATTTAGTAAACACTAGATTATCTCAAATCCAAAGCAGTTTGCACATAACTTCAATGCAAGAAGACCCATGGAAGAACCCGTACATCATTAAACACTCTGAATGGACAATTGTTAAAAAAAATGTCGGAATCGGAGGATATGCAAATGTTCATTTAGCGAAACTTCGAGGAACTGATGAGCTTGTTGCCGTGAAAGAGATGAAGACAAGCCAGCTTTATGCTCGACGTATCACATACATGAAACGTGAAATTAACACATTAATGAATCTTCAGCATCCAAATATGATTAAATTGATTGGCATTACAGTGACACCGCCTTTTTGCATCGTCACGAATTATATTCCAAACGGAAGTTTAACTGATTACATTATAGGAAATGGACCATTGACATCGAAAGGAACTCCTATATTTAGGTTAAAAGTCATGCTTGATTCTGCACGTGCCATGGAGTATCTTCATGCACTTGGAATGATGCATCGTGATTTTAAGCCGCCAAACATTTTGATCGATGAACAAGGCCGTGGAGTCGTTTGTGATTTCGGCCTTTCAAGGTCTAACAAAGGAAAGATTTCCGGCGAGTTAGGAACAATGCAATGGATTGCACCAGAACTGTTGAATTACGGTGAGCCATATGATGAATCAGTTGATGTTTACGCTTTTGGCATCACATTGTGGTGTGTTGCAACATCAAAGAATCCATATAATGGCCTCAGACAAATGCAGTTTGCAAATCTTGTTATTTGGCATAACATGAGACCTGATATTCCAACAGAACAACCTCCTGAATTCACAAACTTGATGATCAGATGCTGGGACGCAAATCCGAAGAAGAGACCAACATTTAAGCAGATAAGAGAGGAGCTTGAATCAGGAAAAGTTTTGATGAAAGGTGTTGATAAGAATGAATTCATGGATTATGTCAAGAAGTCATCGAAAGCACACTTAGATGTTCTCCAGAAATTGAAGACAATGAAGTCTCCTGCTCAAAAGGCTCTCGACAAGATTAAGAAAGTATCTCCATATTCACTTGAAGCACCGTATTTACTTGAAACTATTATCAATGGAAATTTAGCTACATCAGATATTATTGATAAAGTTTCGCAGATGATTGCTATTCAAGATTCATCTGAACTTGCAAAGAAAGCTGTTGAACTAATGATTGATGATCAAAAAGAAGACTATGATAGAATAGCAAACTCCCTTCTCTCGATATTTAATTACGATCCCGAATATGTTATCACTATTGTTAGACGCATTTCACGTGGTATCAAAAACAAGCGTGAGTTTATTTCTAAGATTATCTATCCAGGAGTCACACAAAGTCCTCAGTTAATTGATTTGATTGATGCTGTTGATTCTCTTGAAAATATTTATTTTGTATTAGATGCTTTAGAGGATAGATTTGCTCCATTGATGCTTCAGCTTTATATCAACAAATTCGGTCTCTTTAGAGAAGTCATTCAAGCAGCATTTTGCAGCTTTGAGTGCATGAAATGCATCATTAAGCAATTAAAGTCTCAGCAAAGATTAGAACAGTTTGGTGATGAATTGAAAGTTCTTTATATATTAACTGTTATAGCCACAAAATCATGGGTTAATGATGAAGATAAGATAACCCAAATGCTTGATACGTTATCACCATCAATGAAGAAGTCTCCAGCGGGTTTAGCAACTGCCGAAATACTGAATGCTGCTTGTCAGATCCCTACAACCAGAGAGATTGTTCAGAATGGAGATTATTGGAGTTTGATTGCTGAAATGTTCTTATCAAGAAATGAGACAGTTGTTGATACAACATTTAAGATACTAAAGATGCTGAAAGTTCCTGAGAAATACAGAAGCATCATCTTTGAGAATGCTGTGAAATGCTTTGAAACAACAAAGAGTGATAATGTTTTCAAGTTTATTCTACAGCGTTTCGATGAATACATTAGTGTTGATTCCACAAAATTCATAACTTTATGTCTTTTGTTTATGGAATCAAATCACAAAGTTAATCTCGAGAGAATCAAAGCTTTAATCAAATCAAATATCAATATCTCATTTGACGAAGCACTTTCTGAAGCATTATCGAGAGCACTACAGAAGACAGACAACAACACAACACTCGGCATTGGCATTTTCATATTGAAGAATATGAAAACAAAGAATGTTTCAAAAATCGTTTCCTCAATATTAAATTATATGTATAACTCACGTCCGCCATTTTCAGTCGCATCCCCTTATTTCGAGATACTTCTCAGAGCGATGAATGACATCGAAGTCATCAAGATATTAGTGAAACACAATTTTTCATTATATTTGCATCATATTCCTATATTATACCCTCGTGAAGATAACATACCAAATATCATTGCTCAATTTGGCGAGGTTTTCCAAAAATTTGTTTGAATAAAATATTGTTTTGAATTGCGATAATAATTATTAATATCTATGATAAAAAAACAAACAAACAAAGCAAATGCAGCCAAGGAAGTCCCTAAATCCAGATATCGATTTCGTGATCAAAAGATATTCATAAACAAATATAACAAGTATTTACGCCTGGATTAGAAATTTCGATTTTTTGCATTTGTTTTGATTGTTTGGGCGAATTTTGATTTTTCCAATATTAATATAAAGGATTTATTCGCTCTTCTTGTCAAGAACGATGACTTCGAGGGACTCTGGGATTGAGTTCTGGACAAGCTCGACGAACTTTGGCTTGACAGAGAGAGTGTAGAGATACTTTGTTGTGCGAAGTTTGAACTTTGTGTTATCATCGTTGACCTTCTTTACCTTGACCCACTTAGCGTCGGAACGGGCGGCGAGGGCAAGGAATTCCTTTGGAGTGGTGACCTGCTTTGGCATCTCTCTTGAAAAGGCCGACCAAAGGCGCCAGTTTACAATAACCGTACATTTCTGACATATAAATATTTTACATGACATTTTCTCAGAAATTCCAATTATTAAATTTACAAAAACATACTTAATCTGACAGATCTTTTTTACATGACAAAAAAAGTTTTTTATTTCTCGAATGATTCATGATACGTGCTAAGGGATACGCCTATTTCCGAACCGACTATTATATGCCAGCAAGGCATATGCGTAATTATCAAACCAAAACGTGACACTCTTAACCTTATTCAAAAATCTTTCTCGAAGCATTTAAACGCAAAATTTCTCTATAGCTAAAGGTATATGTAATGTATGTAATATATCAAATACTTCTAAAGGTAACATATCTTATTGTTTTGAAGTATTGCCTCCTATTTATCATTTTGATCTTTTAATAATTTCTCAAAAACATAAAAATGGATTTTCGATATGTTTAATCGCTAACTATATTTAAAATGTATTAAAGAGTATACTTAACTGGTCAAAATGAGCCATGATCATAAAAAAAATTGAGCCTTAAGTTTTGGCTCACAGTAAGTATACAGCTCGTGTGTGAGTTGGAGATTTAATGGCTTGAGTGTGGAAGGATGGCTAACTTAACTTTTACAGATACGAATAGCATTTTGCAAATAATGTGAGTTTTTAAAGCTATAAATATCGCGTAAGTTACTTTCATGTGCTGGAAAATGCAGTAATGAATGTTTGAATACACTAGCGTAACAAGAAGCATGAGATGTTGGAAGCATCTCGTTATGAATAGGTTTTTAGGAAAATATATTCGAATCAGAGTGTTCATTTACATGAGGATATCTGAAATATGCAACATAAATAAGGATTCTAGGTTATAACGAATCTAAGAAAAAATGTCAGAATTAACTTATGAATGCCAAAAAAAAATTATAGGTGTTGTTTAAAGCTGGAAATTAAATTGCAGAGAATATCATTCTTAAACAATTTTGAAAAATGTCGAAATGCAATAAATAAATTTTTGATTGGATTAAAAATAAAATATTTTTTGTTGATTTTATGATATTTCAAATCTATGATATTAGCCAATGAGTGTGATGGGGAAATCCAGGAATGCTCAAGACTAGGCTGGCGGTTAAATATCTGTAATATTTGTGAGTCTGACCACATTACAAATAACTCAATTGCTAAACCTTGAAACTACATGCAAATTGCATTCCATGGTTTGACTAGGAATATTCACAGTTTTTTTTCTTTTTGTTATTGTCAAAATTTATTGAATTTTTCGGGCTATAATAATAACTAAAAATATAGTGTATTGTAAAGATCCGAACGATCTAACTACGGAACAATATAGAGATGTATATCTTCCATTGAGGACATGAAGAAAATCGATTTATATGAATGATACAAAGAGATATATGCATAGCAGTGTTAAGAAATATTTGAAATGTAAAATTTGAAAAATTTAATGAAAATATAATCTACATATAATAGATAGTATAGAAATATCATTTAATCAAATTGTTCAAAATCGAAAATTTTGCAAAAAAAAAACGATGAATATTCTTAGTCAAACCATGGCATGCAATTGAGTTATTTGTAATGTGGGGAGACTCACAAATATTACAGATATTTGATCGCCAGCCTCGGCGCGGACATTCCTGGATTTCCCCACCACACACATTGGCTAATATCACAGATTCGAAATATCATAAAATTAACCAATTTTTTCAACCAACTAATATTGTTAAAAGGATAAAAAATGATCAGTATCAGAGGCGAACTCATGTTATGCGCGACGTTCCTAGGCATTATAGCAATTATGCAACTTTGACATATAAATTCACTTATAAAATTTCATCTATTTAAACATTTTCCCAATTCATAATCTCATGATCCTAAGTTAGTCAAGCCATATCATCCTTTGAAGTATATAATATACATAATACCATGAAGCTATGATTTAAGTTTACTGAATATCCTAAGGCAAGAGGGGAGTGTCACAACGTTTTCAAATCATAATATAACTTTATTTTTTTCCTCAAAATATCACAGCTTTGCCCTAATGCTTATGTAATCATTATAATTTTTCCTTATTAGAAAGCTGTAATGTGGTAAATGCATAGACAGTGTAGGTGTCAGACGCCCGAATTTCGCTAACCATACAGAACTGCTGTCAGATTAAAAAATCATCTTATAGCAACAACGAAAACTTAAAGTGGGAAAAAAGGTTGGTTCATACAATTAGTTTTTTGAATGACTGATATTTATGTAGGTATTGAGTTCGAATGAGATTGTGCACCTTTTTTCTTTTTGGAAAAAAGTGTTTTTTAAAGAAATAAACATAAACATAATTAAATAATGCATGGTTGGGTATTGCTGTGATGCATGCAGTTCTGTTCTGATATGATAAGAATGAATATTAAAGGATGAGAAAATGATTTGATTCAACAATGGGTCCTCCACGAAAATTTTTCTTGATACTCAAGGCATATCTCTAGAATGTTGTGTCCATAATACGGATAAATGTTATAGCTTAAAATGTAAATAATCCAATAAATTTAAAGCGAATGTTTTTGGAGACAATTTACATGGCAAATTTTTATCATATATTGATTTGGCTTGTTACATCTTAGAAATGCAATTTTCCGAATATATGAAATGCAAAGTGCTTGCTGTTAAGCTGGGTGTGGAAATTAAAGAATGCCCATGTTTAAACTTGTGATTAAATACCTGTAATATTTGAGAGACTTTCTGATTAAAATATAACTCATTTGTTATGCATCGAAACTATATGCAAATTGCATTCCATAGTTTGGCTAAGAATAACCATCGATTTTTTCCTTTTTTAGTTTTCCTCAAATTTCGAAAATTCTAATTAATGATAATTTCTAGTTTAACATGCTTTTGATGACCAATTAAATCTATTCTTAAGAATCTTTGAGATTCTGTTTTTTTAATCTAGCCAAGATTTCTTTGCTTATAACTCTTCAAATATGATGTTTTACAAGATTACATGTCTGAACCAGACTGGGGATATAACAATAGATAAATGCACATTGTAAAATAATAACAAAAACCGGTGTACGACTGAATTCTAGTCATATTTTTACACCGAGCAAGCACTTTTGAGAAAAACTAAAAAAGGAAAAAATCGATGGTTATTCTTAGCCAAACTATGGAGTGCAATTTGCATATAGTTTCGATGCATAACAAATGAGTTATATTTTAATCAGAAAGTCTCTCAAATATTACAGGTATTTAATCACAAGTTTAAACATGGGCATTCTTTAATTTCCACACCCAGCTTATCAGAAAGCACTTTCCATTTCATATATTCTTAAAAAAGTCGACAAACAATAAATGTTAAAAATTTCATTTGAATTTATTTTTTCCCTGTTTTCATATTAAATCAGAAATGCATCTGCTTTGCAAACATATACCTTAACAAATTATTCATCATCATTATTTTTGACACTCTCTCTTACATTTTTGACAATAAATTGTTATTTTTGACAATATGTATTAAAGGCGTTATATATCTGCACATGATTATAATATCTGAGAAATTCTTTATGATTAGAATATCATACGCGTGTGCAACGACAAATTTATGACAGAGATGCGCAAAATTGCATCAACATATAGTTATGGAATGTTTCACGCTATTTTCTCCTTTTATATATATTGAAATGTGTAATAATCCACTTAAAAATGTTGATATAATCAGTATATATAAATGGACTTTCAAAATCAACAATAGTGTCGATATCAAAATCTAATCTATGATATTTCAATTAGAAATTAGACAAAAATGATATATTTAAACATCCTATATATTATGGGTATTATTGTGTTAAATAAAATAACAAAAATGAAAAAATCAAATTGGGTGATTTGAACCGCTGCCACCAAAAAATGGACCCGCTGAACTTTAATTAATTCTATTAAAATTTCATTAGATAAATATAAGATCTTCGTATTTGACTTGATTTTGCTTATATTTCCTGATCTGCCAATATATTAACAGACACATGATAATTAGCAATAGAAGTGATCATTGCTAAATAGCTTTATTGAGATTTCAGTCTTATCTATAATTTCAGTTTCGATATAAATACGCGTGTTTCCTATATGGAACTATAGTTCAAATACACAGTTAATATCATAATAGAAATTGTGTGTCTAACTTTTAATAAAATCAAAAATATCTCATTTCAATGGTATAAAAGCTTGATATAATAATTTATGATTTCAAGATTTGTAATATAAATGTGAAGCAGTGATATGGCCACCTATAAACAATGGCATGATCAGTTGCCTCAAATAGGCATGTGGCAGATTTTCAATATGAAATGATTCAGTAGATAAATCCATGAATCTTTGCACATCGTTATTATCCCATATGCAAATGGAGATGGTGGTACTCTCTTCGGCAATAGAGGGTACTTGAACTAAAAAAATAAGAAAAGTCTCTCACTTGTCTGACACCCTAAAATTATTTTGTAATATGTTAATGGATGCATGATTCTAGACCCCAAATTTTATACGACCATTTTGCCAAGAATTCAAATTTGAGAACAACTGATTCAGTGCGGTTAGCAAAAAACCAACACTGCAGATTTTGTACGTTTACAATTCATATTGAAATAATTAAATTTTTGCATAATAGTATCTCAAAATTGAGATGAAATCTCAATTTTAATCTAATATTATGGCAAACTTTATTTCAATTATGAACAAAAAAAAAATCATCACATTAATTTTTTATCGTTCAAAATTGCGATATTGATTTCTTGAATTTTTCAAACGGCTTTCCATCAAGATCACATTAAATGTGATCACAATTTATTTCTAGCAACTCATTGAATTGGAATCTATTTTTTATTCATATTATGATACAGCATTTTAAATAAAAATTAGTGTTTGTCAAAACCGCTTTGTAAACAAATGGCTCTAGTCATGAAGGCATTCTTTTCGCTATAAAAACTCCAACCTTTTCAATCGCTCGCTAGCTTGATCTATAAAGAAATTAATTCTACACCTTCTATCCTACCAGAAACATGAAAAGCTTTACTTATTCAAAAATAATTTCGTCGAAAGTTTTCATACCTTCATTCTTTCGAGTTTGAAACTCATTCCTATCGGCAGGAATGTATCGGCCTTTTACTCCATTTGATATTAGATTCTTAGCTAATTTATCAATAATGCAAAAATTTTAGAAATTGAAGAATATCATTCTAACATGGTAATTTAACAATTTTATTTCTAAAAAATTGAAATATTTATTTTTTGTAAACAATAGAATTATCCGAAAAGTCACCCCTAATCCAATTTGAAAAATTCAATGGATCAAAATTTTAGAATCAAAACAAAACGACCGACTTTCCAACAGGCAGGCATAAGAAACTATTCCGGGTTGAGATTTTGCCAGTTTGTTTATGGAACTCAGAGATTGTCAAATGTCTTTGTCTGCCATACACAATCTGTGACAAAAAATTACAATTTACGTGACAGAAACTATTATTTTAATTTTTGAGACAGTCTGTTCGCAAATTAAAATGATTGAAAGGGTCTTGCATAATTAATAAGGGGAATAAAAATTTTAAGATGTTAAAATGATTATTCAGATTAGAGTAAATTTAATTGCGATAAAATTTATAACTTTTAAATTTTTGAGAGTGCTCTTATCGTATGAAAAACAACACGAATACAAACACCCATAGCATCATAAAAACCACACAAATCGTTAAACCGCTAATGATGAAAAAGTGCGTCATAGTGAATTGCTGCATGGCGTCTTCAATGAGTGAAAACTTCCAGAGCGAGTTTGCAGCGATAATCAACTCGTATGGCAATTACCAAACAGATCAAATGATGTCGAGCATGAAAAAACAGTCCAAAAAAAGAATAGGCAAAAGGGAGCAGCTAAAAAGATTAAAGGAGGAAAACATGCAACTCTTAGACTTGATCGCTAAGAAGCAGCAAGAAATTGCAGCAAAGGAGGCACAGAATTCGATGATGGAAAAGCAATTAACTTTCTTTCGGAATCAAATCCAAGAGGCCTTGCCATTACATCCAGAACTAGAAGAGAAAGCTAAGAAGTTACTAGAGAAATCATCTGAGCTTCCTCCTCAGCAAAAATAATTATTTATTTTTTTTTATATTTCTATGTTTTGTTTTGTGTATAAAATATAATATATTAGATTGTTAATAAGCTATTGAATAGCTATTAATGTTTCGATTCTGAGTTCAAATAATCATTTTTTTGCATTTATTTAGATATTTCAATATTCGTTCATTTTATTAGTCATGCTGAAGATATGTTCAGTCAAATCCACCAAGCACAATGATCTCATCAACATTTAATTATGGATGATATCAAAATGAATTTTGGATGTTAGTTGAGCTATCAATTTTTTCCACCCAAAATATGAACACAATCCTATCATATACGTTTTGATTTACACATAATTTTTACAAACAATCATTGTGGAATTTCTTCTTCATAGTCTATTTCATGTGCGTTATGCTCATCTATTGGTCTAGAGTTCTCGAAAAATGAATGGTTTGCTATTTCCTCGAAAGTATAACGCTGTGATGGATCCTTACTCAGTATATGCTCAAGTAGATCAACAAGATCAGACGAAGTGCCTTCAGGAATTTCTAGTTTCTTATTACGTAGACGATCTGTGACCATTAATATCGTGTTAGCAACAGGAAGACCATCACATTCACCAATAGTGAATGGAAAATAGCCAAAATAGCAGCTGTATAGGGAAATCCCGTAAGCCCATACATCAGCAGGCTTTGGCTTGAACTCATTTACTTCGCATTCTTCAGGACTGAGAAAAGCAGGCGAACCTTTCGTGTCTAGCAAGCACGCATCATCGGACTCAATTTCTTGTGATACAGAAAGATCAGTCACTACAAAATAAATTTCAGAAAATGCAAGCATGTTTTCTGGCTTAATATCTCGATGCACTACGTTTTTAGAGTGCATATAAGCAAGTCCAATTGCAATCTGATGGAAGCATGCGTTGATTTGATCGATATTTAGCTTCTTTTCATCAATCAATGTTTTCACGTTGCCTAATGGTGCAAAAGGAGTGATTATTATCAAGCTATTTGTTTTATCATCGTTAAATGCTTCAATAAGAGATATAACATATCTATGATCTAGTTTTGCCATGATATCAAGTTCTCTTTGGATAGCAACATATAGAGGTTCCTCATCTGTTAATGTTGGCCTAGTGATTCTTTCATTATCATACACTTTTCCTGCAAATATCTCTCTTGTTTGTTCAAACACGGTTTTATAGACTCTAGACATTGCACCTCTTCCTATTTCGTTCAAAAATCTATACCCGTTAACTACAGAGTCTTCAGATGCAACAAAATCCGAAAAAGTATAAGTATTTCGAACAGGAATTACTATTGATACAGGAACATCGTCGCTGTAATAGTTTTCTGATGAACCTATATCATTTGCAACATTGTCCTTGTTTCTAGAACAACAAATGCCCATCAGTTAATAATTATGAAAATTTTGCCATATAAACTTAAATTTCAACGACTTTTGACATTTTGACATTAGTAATACACTTTTGCATCATTTCTAGCTAACAATTATACAAGCAGAAGCATTTCATATACATAATAAATCGTGCAATATGAATGCTAATATATGGTATTGCTAAAACCATTAAGATGATATCTCATGTTATATTTTCAAAATTAAGAAAATAAGAATTTTTTTTGACACGTAAATATTTTTTTGCAATGTAAAATGTAAATTAATTTTGACATGTAAAATAAAAATTAACATGTGAATTGAATTTTTTTTGACAAAAATATAATGGATAAAAATCCTTTTGATTTTGTGAGGGATACGATCGAAGCCTTAGCTACCGATCAGACTAATTACAAACTTACACACGACAAAGCGCAAATCGAACTAAATCCATTTTATTTGCAATTTCTTGATCAATATATTCCAATTTCTAAGTCAAAAACGGCTTTGTTCTTTGCATGCCGAGCTATTCGCTATCTTATGACAAACAGAGGTTGTCTTATTTCCGAAGAAGTTCTTTCTCAACATCTTGAAACAGTTTATACTATGATTAAGGATTTGGCAATCAATAATCCAGGATTATTTGATGTCCAACCAATAAGTGAAATTGCGTTGTGCTTTGCAACATCATATCGTGCTTTGTACGAAAAAACTGGAATCAATCAGCCTTTTGGAGAACTTTTAGAGAGTCCAAATAGAATTCACAAACAGATAGGCCTTAAAACCCTTAATGAAATTGTTGAGAACATTAAAAACCAGCAAAATCAAATATCCGATGCAAAATTTACTGAATTTCGAGCAAACTTCTTCAAGAGGCACCTCAGAATGTACATTGAAGCAGCAATACAATTTTTGGATGATCCAAAAGACACAGAATGCACTTCCGTCGGTGTAAAACTCTTATACAACTGCCTTTGCTTCACATGCAAGCAGGATGATATGCTTCAGTTCAAGTTCAATGTACCTGCAGATTGGGTTGGTTTTTACACAGATTTAATGTTCCCGCAGAAATTATTCAACATTTACGTCTACGGAGCTGAAGGCATGGCAAATGACGCCTTAGATGCGCTTTTAATGTTCTGCTCAGCCGTTGATTGGAAGGCAATCGATCAACATATGAATTTCATTCGTTGTATTGCGCAAAACATCACAGAAATCCTTTCTCAAGACATAAATAAATGCCACAACCAACTTTCACGTTTAATTTGCAAAGTTGGTTTAGTTCTTCCACTTCAGCATTTTATTACAAGTGAATTATCACAACCATTCTTCGAACAGGTTTACAATTACACAAAGAAGATGTTCATGCAGCCAAGATCGTCTTCAGACTCAAATGTTGAAGATGTAATCAAAGGTTATCTTCTTAACTTCTGGGGACGTGCTTCTACAGTCTGCTCTGTCAGTCCATCGAATTATCCACCTGTTTTGATCAACTTATTCACAACAGTATTCCAAGAGTACGTTGATATATTATTGGGTCAAATAATTGAAGATTCAGAACCTATTGGATATATCGGATATGCTGAGCACACATCCAACTTTGAGCACTTATGGAATGTTGCATCAGTCAATATCACAGGATGCACACAGTTCTTAATTTCAAAGATTGATGAATGCCTCGGATTTATTGGACAAGGAAATGCTGTTCCTCAGTGTCTTTTGAGGCTCTCTGCTCTCATCCTTATGATAGCAAGCAGATTCTCTACACGCCCAACACCATACAACAGAAACATATCAATGGATTATGCTATGCATAAGGCACAGCTCACATCAGCAATCTTCAACATTATGGGAACAACAGATGAAATTCTTGGTGATCTTTATGGCTCATTCGGAAAAGTTGCTGCTAGAATGGAACTCAGCTTAGTTGCTTTCGCTGATTCTTTCAAGCGTGATATGTTCACACAGCGCCCAGAGATCAATGAGATTTACGAAGCAATGCAGTTACCTAATGGCCGTAAAATTGCTTTTGACAATTTTGTCAACAGATTCATTCGCGATATTGTTGTTTATGTTGGCCAAACAGATCTCCTTAAAGCTATATTGAGATACATCGATGATATGACGAATTCTTCCAAGATCAGGGATAATGCAGAATTAGCTAACGCTAACGAGAACATCATCTCATTGATCACAAGACAGAACTTTGTTTCATTCGAAGGAATTAGCGATTTAGAAGATCTCAAGAAATTAATTGTCCTCCTCAACACTATTTATGGCAGAAACATCAAGTCAACAGAGGCTCTCAAGAGATTCGTTGATCACTTCGATGAACGCTTCAAAGCTCTCAGAGCTCAGCAGTTCAATAATGAGCTCGATGTATTTACACTTTTCTGCGAAATCAAAGGTGTCTTGAAGGGTATCCAAGTTCCTCATTTCTTGACTGTTGCTACATGGTACATGAATAACTATGTTGATGATGCTCTTGCATGCTTCCAGAAGTTCGCTGAAAATGGCGAAATTGCGCTGGCTATTTTGAACAGCTGGCTATGCATAGCATCGAACAAAGGCAGAAAGATTGTCATTCCAAGTGGCAGCGCAGATGGTATCAAGATATTCATGAGGACTTTTGAGTTCATTAATCTTATGTCAGGTATAGATCCGGAAGCTTCAGATTCTGCAAGTTTATTGTACTACAAGATTTTCAGATTTATCTTCAGCTCTGTTTCCAATACATACGCCAACTTTGGCGTTATGAAGCACTTCAAGGATGAACGTCCACTTGCAATGTTCAGAATCTTCTTCGACTGCCTTGCCAATACAAGATTCCCTGAAATCACAATGCGCACCAAAGAGTTCAGAGCTATCATTTCTTCAATCTGCTATATAGTTGATATATTCCCAGATTATTTGCTTGCATCAGAAATGAAACAAGCTATTGATGTTGCCGTCGAATTCCTCAAGAACGCACTTATCGCCCTTTACAACAACATGGGTGATGAAGGTCGTGTTGATGAATGGAAGGAGGTTTGCAAGGCGATCTATAAGTTATTGACTCTCGCATTCTCTAACAGTGATCAAATAGATATCAATGCTTTGATGGAGTCATTCAGAACACACTTCTTATATGTTTTGGATGCTGTCATCTCGCCAAAGAAGAAGTCAATCATCGATGAAGCAACACCAATGTTGTTCTTGATGATTAAGTACTATTCTAACTTCTGCTATGAAGTATTCGGAAGGATCTGCGAATCGTTTGAAGACAACGCTCAACAAGTTGCTACAATATTCGAGAACCTCAAGACAGCAGCACAAGAGTGCCAGGATGGAATTTTGGCACCTCCGAAACCATTCAAGTATGCATTGGATATGTTCAAGATCCAAATGCTCAGATTCCCTATTTCGATTGTTCAGATGGAAGAGTACAGCGAGTTGCTTCAGATCTAATTTATTATTATATATGGAATGTCTAATTAAATAAAAAATGTTAATTTAAACACTAAATAACCTTAAACACATTTAATATCGAAAATGCATTTAATGTCATTGATAAAGTTGCAAATGCAGAAATAAATGAAAGATTATTCACCTGCGAGGCGAACTATATTTTCTGGATTTATTTCTGATCATCAAACTGATTTCCGTGAGTTAATAAATTATTCAACAAATGCATAAGCGAATTATAATTATAATATTACAAATTATAATGAAAGAGGGATATTTGAATTAAGTTATTACTTTCCCTCAGCATATAGATTGAAAGAAACAGTTCCAGAAATAATTATTGATTTTGAATTTGTCAACAGTTCTTTCTTATTGACACATTATCAATTACAACAAAGAAATGATAGTGGTGATAGTTCAGGTCATTTCATTAATTGGACTGTCCTTGGAAAGTTAGGAAAACTCGATTGGGTCAAAATTGATCAAAGAAATGAAGAAAATTATTTAGTTAAAGGATATATTGGACTCTATGAGTCCAAAAATATAATTCTTAATAAGATTTATCGAATAGGACGGATTGATTCCATATCATATTTGTGATCAACTGTCATTGATCAATTGGATATCATTATGATGAATAAAAATGACAGATTGATTCTATATCAAAATATCCATCAAATGTGCTCAACATGGCATTGAAAGATTCCGAGAGACTTCGTTTGGATTGCAAATGATAATGGAGTTTTATCAAATATAGCTGATTAATTAGATATATGAAAAATAACAATTTATAATCAAATAAAGCGATTCCCCTTATTTTTATTTTCAGACCCTCACATTTTGTTTTGTACGCAACAAGGCAGAAGGTCTCTGATTCAGGGATCACTGATATAAAATATAACGTAACCGGAGAGTTGGTTTTGATCGCTTCGGGTGACAACTCCATATTTATATACAAAATTGAGGAGAACAAATTTATATTCCAAACAAAGCTTCCAGATAAAGTAAATTCGACAACATTTGTGAACGAAACAGACCTAAAGATTGCTAATGCTTGCCAAGATGGAACCATTTACATGACAGATGTCTTGAAAAATACAAATGATCGGGTTTATGTTCATCCTGACAAACTTCCAGCAACATGCATCGCAAGTTCACAACATGTATATTTTGTTGCCGGCTTTCAAGATGGTTCTATCGCTATAAAAACTTTACCAAAAACAAAAATCCACTATTTGCGCACATTTGGTTACGCAATCACATCACTAGCTATCTCAGAGCAAGAAACACACTTCGTTACTGGTTCTATCGATGGATCAATTCGTTTATACACATTGGTGAATCCAAATGTTTCAAATAGTAAATACCAATGCATCAATACATGTTTTGTATGTACAGAACCAGTCACACACGTTGCCTTTACGCTCAATTCATCAGAAGTTCTCGCAACAGGTTTGGATGAATTTATTCGAAATTTCAAACTTCCAACATTCGAAGGAAAAGTTGTTTCGCAGCTATTCAAGACTGGCGGATTAATGTCTCGTTTTGACTTCGTTAAGCACATCCCACAGACACCAAATAGACCGCAATTTGTTTTCTTACAAGGCGAGAAAGGAATCATTTATCTTATCGATATTCTCTTCGGTGATATGTTGAGCAAATTTGATATATTTGATAACTCTGGTGTAGCAATATGCTGCAATCCTAAATCTCTGCAGATAGCTGCGGGAGGAGGTCCAGGAGATGGTACATTGGCCATCATTACATTACCTGATCAAGCACTTGAACAAAGAATAAATAACGCAAAACAAACGCCAAACAAACCATTTCAGCAATTCTCAAAGAGCGGAAAGTCATTGATTCCTCAAGTATACACACAAAGACCCAACGAAATCACACTGCCTTTGTACAATGAATCCTTTGATAAATTTATTGTTCCTGAAAAACCAAAGATTCAAATCACAATTAAAACAGAAGAAAATCTTATTAATCTCAATCATAAACATGGCGATGAAACAGAAGAGAAGAGCAATCAAAATGATTCGAATAGAGATGATGATGGAGGGTCAAGCAATGATGAAACAGTTTCAATTCCAATGCCAGTTTCGAATTCTCATCATGATGTTACAATACCAATGCCTCTTTCGGCTCCAGGTGGAGATATTGCTATTCCTATTTCTAAATCATTTGGTATGAAAGATGAAGAAGAGCAGAGTGAAATTCCTATTCCAAAAACACACGATGATGACGAAGGTGGAATTCCTATGTTGAATCCAAGCAAAGATGATCTTTCACCTTAATTATTATATTTTTATGCTTGTTTGTTAAATAGATTTAGTTGATAAATAGTATAATCATTTTATAACATATATAAATAAACAAAAAAAAAATCATTCTATACTAAGAGCTTTCTTCAAGGCTTTAGTGGCCTTTTCTGAAAATCCACCGCTTTCATATTTCGCCATTATGTCGTCTCTCAGTGATTGATGAGATGAAGCTATGACTAAAAGTGAAGCTGTTAAGTCTGATTTAGATGTTATCAAAGAAACAACATCTGCAGCATTTGCTTCTGTATTACAGCAAGCGGAAAGTAATAACTGAGAACATTCATTATTCTCAAAGTCAGAAAGATATTTCTCGATGACGTTCCTTGGTAATTTTGTTCCAGCAGCTGCAATTGCTATATAAGCAGTAGCAGCGAGGCCCGGAAGAGGATCTTCTAATCCTGATAGCTTCTCTAATATGTTGAGAGGAATTCTCTTTATCTCTTGAAGTGATATCAAGCATCTCAAAGCTGCTGCTGAAACAGAAGGGTCACTTGAATTTAAGCCTTGAACACATCTATCAGAAACAATATATTTCAACTGATATTCAATGCCTTTGATTGCGCAAACTTCAAGAGCTAGTGCAATGTCCTTTGGAGCTGTTGCATAAATAGAAGCAAGATCATGGCAAGCATTCTTTGCTGCAGCAATCACAATATTAGTATCAGCGCCCGCAGAGCCTGTTGGAAGTTGTTCTACGTACTTGGCCATGACTTGCGGTGATATTGTATTGTGCGGGAACTGTTTGATGAGTTTTGACACAAAATACACTTTCGAAGTTTGGAAGAAAACCAACAAAAGACGTGAAGTCAAGTCATATGATGTTTTGACAAGTCGGTCGAAATTAGTTTCAACGATATCCCAGCAAGCGTCAATAATATTGATTGGCAATCCAACACGTTCAACAAGCCTGAGTGTGTCATCGAGCTTTGCTGTTTCTGCCATTTCCTTGAACGATATTTCAACCATATTTACAATAACTTCACCTTCTGTTGCACTCTTTTCGATGTATGCAATAACTTCTTTTGCATCTGAGCCATCGAACATCAAAGCTGTGTTCTTAAAGAGCTTAACAATATCAACGAAAGATGGTCTTACATCAGGTTCTCTGTCCCAGCAGCGAACAATGAGATCACGCATTGCAAGGTTTCCTGTTTCAGGCAATGCCGGACGTGCATCGAAGTTGACAACTTCTGATATGATTTGCTGCGGTCCATATCCTTCGTAGGGAGTTTCTGATGTCAACAATTCCCAAAGAACAACACCATAAGCAAAAACATCAACTTTTGATGTGTATCTGCTTCCTCTTCTTAAAACTTCAGGTGCCATCCAATGCGGAGTACCAATGTTGCTTGTCATTAATGTTGTTTGTTCAGCAAACCTCGAGAAACCAAAGTCGCAAATCTTAACATGCTGTGTTTTATCCAAAAGGACATTCAATGACTTTAAATCTCTGTGAACGATCTTTCGAGAATGCAAGAATTCCATACCACGCGCAATATCAAATGCAGCGATTGTTCTCATTGTCGGTGTCATGAATCCTTGCATGTGAATTGCTTTGTATAATGAACCTCCGTCCATCCATTCAGTGATAATACAGAATGGCCATGCATCTGTTGCACCAATGAGTCTCAGCAATGCGGGGTGCTGCGCAGTGGCGAGAACAGCAACTTCACGTTGAAATGCTTGAAATCTTGCGCTGTTAAGTTTCTGGAAAGTAAATTTTTTAATGGCAACTGCTTCATTTGTCTTCTTGTATGTGCCATAGTAAACGTGGGCAGAAACACCACGTCCGATTTCTTTCAGCTCAATGAAATCACTGTAATCAACTTTCCATGATTGATAATTGACAGGAATAGGTGAAAAAGTACGTGGAGCAAGGCTGGGATCATTAATTTTCGATAAAATTTCGTTGATTGAATTAAGTCTCTCTTGAACTTTCTTTGATATTGATTCTGAAATACTTGGAGCTTGTAAATACTGTGTGAATGATGCAGCAATGGCTTTCAAATCGAGATTATTGAACTGCTCCCACTGTGGAGCGTTGATATCGAAAATCTCGGAAAATTCATTTCCGTATTTTGCAAATGTATCATGGAATTTTTGGAATGTTTCGCGTAGCTGATCCAAAACGAAGTTCGGTGGATTCTCAATTGTTGGATAAGTCCATGTTTGAATAATATTTTGATTGAAAATATGCAATAAATTGCTAAATAACGAAAGAACTTCATCTATTGCTTCATCTGTATCGCGAGGAACTTCTGAAGGAGCATCAGAAATAAATAATTTTACAAATTTGCGAACTAAAACTAAAGAAAACTCGAATTTCTTCCTGTGGACAACTGTCTGATCACCCATTGTTTCCAAATTTTTGAAATGCGACTCAACTTCTGACATAGATTTTGTTGTTGTCGCAGTCATCAAATTCGATTTAAAATTTTTGATTAATTTTACGATTTTCGATATAAAAATAGCAACGTATCTATATGTCAATCATAAATTTTATTTTTTAAAAGTAATATCAATTTTTATGAATAGTAGAGTGGGGGGGGGGGGGGTAGTTGTCCGATTTTGTAATCCTATATATAGAGGATGTATTCCAACATATATATTTATATTGTAATTCCGAGCAATTAATTTTTTAAGTTTATTTTTAAAACAATTTAATTTTTTTATTTGTCTAAAATAATATATATATGGCTATCGTTTCGCCTGAGCTTATGAAGAAATGGGGAATTAAGCAATTAAAAGTTGATGAATTTTTAATTAAATCTAAGAATATTTTGGGTTCAGACTCCTCGAGTCATGAAAATATAATAAAACAACCCTTTGAGAATGAGACCCAAGGGGTCAAAATTGAGGCTACGCCAGACACTACGTGTCATAAAATTGAAGACTCAACACCTATTAAAACAGGACGTGATGTAAATCCTGAATGAATTAAAGAACAATTTAAAAATGAAGGTTGTGAATTAATAAATGAATATAAAGGATGTGAAAGTGAGCTTATTTATAGATGTAAAGGAAAAGTATTTTCTATTACGTGGCATAGATGGAATAAAGGTGAAAGACCTCATAAATGTGACGAGGATGAAATAAAAATAGTTGAAAATCCAAAAGAAAATGGTGTTTCTATATATTGCATCCATAAAGTTCCAACAAAAAGCGGAAAACGAATGAATAAAAGAATTTATAATCCTGAATATATTAAAAGGCGTCACTGAATTTTCTACGCCTACTCAAGCATCTCGATTTTTCTCCACCAGTATGAATATTTAAGGTCTAATTTTGGTGGCAAATGAAAAATTTTCCCATCTAAAATGCTGTGGATATATAAAGCATGAAAAATATATTATTCAATATTATATCAAAAAATGTCTTGATTTATTTTGATGTTAACTGACGGGTTATCATTACTCATGTTGTTTGCACGCTGTGTGGATGAAAAGTAAGGGTTGCAAATTAAGATTAAATATTTTGCGAATAAAATTCAAAAATTTATTTTCTAAATGGGGGGACCCTAACTTGTAAAACTAACTCTATCGTAAATATATTTAAAAAGATGTTCGTAGTAGCCACGGCGTAGTCGTGGGTAGTGCGAACATCTTATTACTAACTGCAGCAATGAATTTTACGCCTCTTACTTCAATTGCTTTCTTTCCCGGATTCTCGAACCAATGTTTAGGGTATTCGTAAAGGTATCGTGAATCCTTTATTCTTGACGCCTTTGTGTAAACAAATTCTGTTTTATAAGGTTTATCATGACTCATTGAGTCTGGGATTACTTGTAATCCTTTCATTTATTAATTTTAATTTGAGAAACTATGCACTCAAAAATGATTTACCCATGACTTTAGATTCAATTGAAGCCTACCACATCCTCCGTAATGGTATCACTGGTGGACTCTCTAATATTCAACATAGAGTTAATCTTAAAGGAATCACGCACATTAATAAGTTATCATATGACCCATTAACTAAAACAGTCTAGAATAAAGACACTGATAACATAATGACACACTTTGTAGGTGTTGATTTTAACTCATTATATCCTTCATCATTTTCATCAAATAAGCATGAATTTATTAAATACACCAACGGTAGGATGTACATGCCAGGACGTTTAAGTGAGGTTTTAATATGTGATACAGCAACGAAAAAAGCTAAAGCTTTAGGAATTAATAGAAGAAAAGATACGTTATTTGTTGCAGAAGTTAAGGGACACATTGATGAACAATATTAATGAATACATAAAATTTTTACCAATTATTCGAAATATTGAAATAACAACCGATGAAAAAACAATTTGTTCTTTTATGTATAATTACATGAAATCAAACAATTTACCCATTGACCAAAAACAGAGGAAATTAACCCAATTATCAAGCACACATAACTCATAAATACCCTTCTCATCATATTATTTATGGTATCTTATCGATAGACTTCATTTTATCATTGATGATATACAATCAATTTTAACATTTATTAAAAATACATGTTTTAATACATTTGCGAATGAATTTATGAATGAAAGACAGAAAGCAGAGTTAGAAGGTAATAAAGGAAAAGGTTTATTTTGTAAAATTTCATTAAATGGATCTTATGGTTACGATGCAATGTACACCCAAAATTATGCAAAAACTAAATTCTTGAATGAACAAAAAGCACACGTTGCTTGCATGTCAAACAAATTCAAAAACATCCGTGAAATTGGTGAGGATACAAATCAAGTTATGATGAAAGATAGATTTTATTGCTGTGATACATGTTTACAGGAGGCATTCTTTACTCTTGATAATGCTAAATATTGGTATTTGGTTTTCATTTATGATTTCTTGTATAAGTGCATGGATACGAACAGATTCCATTTTATTGAAGGTGACACTGACTCATCATATTGGGCGATTGCTGGTGATCTATCACTACCTAACACTCATGCATTTCAGGCAATCATAAAAAATAAAACATTTTATAATAGATACATTTACCAATTTGCACCTTTTGATTTCTTCTGTTTTAATGATAAATTCAAACCAAAATTAAATAATAAGGCAGAAGAAAAAGCACATGAAAAATTATTAGGTGTTGCCATCGAAAAACAGGGTGATAATATGATTGCATTATGTCCTAAATGCTACACATCATTTAACGGAGAAATAGGAACCGATTCATTTATACATTCAGCCCTAAAAATGAAGGGTGTATCAATGAAGCAAAACAAACAATTAACATCGGATAAGTAACTTAATGTTGTAAAAAAATGATGTCACTTATGACGGTGAAAATATAGGGCTACAATTAAAGAATGGACAAATGATGAGGTTATCAATCAATAAAACAGCATTAACGGGTTCACATACTAAAGCGGTAGTTCATGAAAACGGTTATTGTATGCCTTTTATCATGGATGCAAAATATGTAAGTATTTAAAATCAATTTGAATATTTTTATTTTTAATTAAATGAATAATAATATGCCCCAAAGAGACTTAGGCTCTTTGAGCCGTAGACAACCAAGATGTAGTATGAATGCAGCAGAAAATGCATTTAGAATAGGATATAATCAACTTAGACAACAAAATAACGCATTACCTGAATTAAGATAAAGCGCCGGTCGTAATGGATTAAATATTTGAAGTAATGGAGTTGATAACAGGTATACTGCTGAAGTACAATTTAACAGTCCAAATATTTCATTTGTCGGATTATATCGTAACCATCAAGAGATATGGACTCCACCATTTGATCAAGTACTTGAAAACCCAACTCATGATCAGGCATATCAATATATTGCTAATGGTTTTAATATTTTAACCAACAACAATAACGTACATTAAATCAGTTTTTATTTTTGAATAAATGGATTTAAATATTGTCATTGATATTTTAGCACGTACTAATCCACATTTAACATATTATGATTTAAAACCAACACTTCAAAAATATGATCAAAATATTACAGGTGATGATATGGATGAATTATATCCAAAATATACAAATGAAGAAAAGAGAAGACACGATTATGTAATGAGTAATATTAAAAATAAAATTAATATGAAAATGTATTCAGAAGATAAAACTAAGCCACAATTAAAGGATTTCAAAGATCCGATATTAACCGATAAAGATATTGATGAATTGTATAAGTTATAGTTTTCGAATATGTTCAAAAATCATTGTTTTGTCATGTAAAATGACAAATGTCACTATTTCCAAAAGTGTCTGTCAAATACGATACAATAAGGTTCAAATCAAAATGTTTTCATTTCTTTTTTCTTTTGTTTTATCAGAGAACCATGTTTGCTTATATGCGAACCACAAAGAATTCTGCACGAACAGCACATGGGAGCCAATAGCTTTTCGTGAAATTGATACAAAATTTCAGCAAATTGAAATTGACAACAGTTCAATGCTCTTCTTGCACCTTGTAGAAAACCACACAGCACAGTATCACATTCCAACTCATATGTTCAACCTGAAAACATTCATAATCGTTTCAGATGAAATTACTCGTGAAGTTTACATTGATCTTAACGAATTTTTGGTTCCAGAAACAAAATATAGCTTTAGGAATGTCATTGTCAAGAATATTACACAAAATTTGAATATCTCAAAATGGGAGTTTAATCATACACGTTTTGAAGGACTTCCAGACGAAGCATCATTGGAATTTCTCACCCTCGACTCCGATGAGTACTCTCTCATCAGTTTTACAACATTAATTTCCCGTCAAAGATCAAAAGCTTATATTGACATCGGAAATCTTCAAAATTTGCCAATATCTCCGTACATACGTCTCGATGGCAGCCTTGAGTCAACTTATAGGTTTTATATTCAACACGACGATCTTTCAGGCAATTTACTTGGTGATGATATTTACTTCACACATCCGAATACAACTCGTAAATTGCACTTCATTGTCATGAGAGAATCGAATCCATATGTTATTTACTGCCATCTTCCAAATTCAACATTTTCAATGAATTGTTACGCAAGAGGTCCTCATTATTACAATATCAGGTTCACTGTTATTCTCAACAACAATTGCACATTAGTATTTCCAAAATCTCTTTGGCCAGAAACTACAGATGATATCATCAATATCGCAAGACTCGGACCTGCAAACATCAAGTTTTCTCACTACCGCGTTCCAGCAAAGATCTTTGCACACCGCCATCCACTCACACTTATTGCTGACGAAGATTACTGCGGAACATTCAACACTTTGCAAATTTATGAGGATGAACTCACAGTGAAGTCGTCTAAACCGGACATTAAAATGCACTTAGTCATTGAGTATGTCTTCTGCACTAAAAGCAACATCACAATTAACAATGTCTCTCCAAATCTTGAATTATTCATCAGAGACTTAACAACAAGTGAAGGACTCACGCATAGATTCACAGGCGTTGGCTCATACTGCATCCGAAAGTATCCTGATCAAATTTCCAATTTCATCTTCTCGTCCTTGAGATTAAGAACAGGAACAAGTGTCAACATTCCATTCAGCTTGAACAAATCTGCTTCTATCATTGTTGAGAATAACTTGACAATGAAAAATTCTGTCTTCGTTCCAGATTATAATGATCAACAGTCAGAGTCACCTGCTATCATTGAGTCATTCATTGGCCATACATATGACTTCATTTGCGCTCCAGAACTTGATCCGGTTTTATTCCAAGTCACTTTTTCAAGTGAAACAGTCAATAGAGGATTTTCAAGAGGTAATGAAATTTTTGAAAAAATTGTTTACAAAAAGAATAACCTTCAATGCATTGGTATGAATATGACCAAGAAGTATTCCGATGTTGGCTATCAGTTCTGTATCAACCCTAACAACAAGAAGCATGCTTGCGATACAGAATACATCAGTATTACAAACAAGGAGCAGTTCCAAACATGGCAGAAATATGTCAACTCGGACATTAACCTTCTCGATTTCATGATTGTTGATCCCATCTATGATGATGACAATGTTACATTACTTGAGTACAACTTCGACAAATTCACAGAACCAGATTTGTCAATTATCTTCAGAAGCACAAACAATAAAATGAAGTCGATCTTATTGGATCCAAAGATTTTGTTCCGCGGCATCCAATACATTTCATTCAATCAAATTGATGTCCACATTAATGAGAAATGGAATAACATCATTAATACATCATTATCACTCACTCATTCAGTTATTAATCACTCTCATGCATATTCTATCATGAATAGAATGCACGATATCATGACTGATTCATTTTCATTCAAGTTTTTGTATCACTTGTTCCCAAGCTCATTGATATTCAACAATGATTTCTATTCCAAGGCGAGAATATACAGAAACAGAATTGAACTTTCCAACAATGAAGGAAATGATGTCAATATCACAACTGTTTCTATGAAGCCCGCGATATCGATGAAGATTGCAGTTGATTTTGAAATAGAAAACAAGGATGAAACAAAAACAAACAAAGTTCCTTTAGTCATTGATTCATTCGGAGCAAACACTCTTAACATCACAGGAGCGTTTGATTCCAAGTCTCATAACATTAAAGTTGCCAACTTCGATGACTCCACAGTTATGGTTACAGATGAACTCGCTCCAATAGAGTCCTACAAGGGTGGATTCATTCTTAATTCGACTCAAGATGTTATCAGATTTGAAGGCCATGCAAATCTTAACAATAGAGTTGTGTTTAATCCAAAGACACCAAATGGCGTTGTCAAGATTAAAGATGCATCGTTTGGAGCAAACACGGATCTTGATCAATCCACATATTCTAAGCTAGAGATCCAATATGCACACTTCACCGAGAAAACGACACAGAAGCTCGAGAAGATTCATGTCACAAAGAAATTCGATGTTGACATGGGATCTTCTGTGAGGATGTCGAACTTTACATTTGCCAATCATACATTGTTCAACTTATCATTTGTTCCAGGAATTCTTCCATATGTCATCATTGACAATGATGAGCCGCAAAAGGATACAAAGGCCGATTTAGTTCTCTCATTGAATGGCTATTTCGTTGATTACGAGACAATGAATAATTCCTATAAGTCATTCAACAACCGTAGCCTTGAGATTCTCTGTGGTAAGAATCTCATTTGTGAGAACTGGAACACAAGCTTCTATACATGGAGAGAATTCCCAGGGAAACTTCCATTCGAATTGCAATGCAGAGGCTCTTTCATGGGCAGAAACTGCATCCTTCTCCACGCAAAGCCATCGAAGCCATTTACTCCAGATAATGGCAACAGCGACCAGAAGAAGAAGACAATCACATATGCAATTGTTGGATCTCTTTCAGCACTCATTGTTATCGTTGTTATTGTTGTCATCGTAATTCTTTGCAGAAGGAGAGGAAAGTCTCAATTCTTAGTTAGCGATTCACGTGCTCTCCTTTCTGCAGATACAGGTGGCAGTGTTAGCATTGTCTAAGTTATTTTTTAATAACTTGATTTATTCTATTAAACTATACAAGTTTTCAACAAATTAATATTTTTATAAAAACAACAACAACAAAAAAAAAAAAAAAAAATCAACAAATATCATTCAACAAACTCAATTGTTGCGATTTTGCCTTTTGTGGAAAACAAACTAACTGAGTATGCTGTCCATGATACCTTCTGTGCGATTTCATCGCCAATTTCAATTGTTTTGAGCTGAGTTTCATTTTTATCCGGTAATACAAACTCAAAAAGCATTGCATTCTTCGGATTAACGAGAAGCACTAATTTTCCTTTTGGACTGATGGATATATTTGCTGCGGGGAAGTTAGTTTCAAAACAAACTCTATCGCAAGTTTCAATGTCAATTTTTGATACTGAACCTTTGCAATTAGTAAAAGCAACAATATTTCCACGAATAGATATTATAGGAAGCACTGGAATAATTGTGTTCAGCACATCTTTGTACTTTTTCTCTTTCTTCCGGCAAATGTAAAGAATGAGATGTTCAGCTTGAGATAATTCATCTTTCGAAAGAGATTTAAGAAAATCTGTCAACAATTTCACTCCATTTTTCTTTTTGAAGCACATGTCAACGAATTTGTTTCTAACCATTTTCATAAACGTCAATGATGTCTCCTGATATGTATCATAAACGGAAATCAAAAATTCTGTGCAATTAATCAATGGATCAATATGATCAAAGCAAATAGAGATCTTTGTTAATGTTTCGAAGTCTGATAAACAAATTTTGTAGAACAATGCTTTGTAGACTTGCGAAAACAGCTTCACAGACTCATTGAATGTTCTAATGAAATGAGCAACAAGTATTATCAATATACTATGATCATTGTGGTTTTTCCTGATAAATTCTATTTCTTCAAATCCTTTTTTCATTCCTTTTGCTTGGCAAACATCGAATAATGAATTAATGATTCTATCTCTAACTTTTCCTTTGTTTGCGCTTGCAAATATCGCAAGATAATACAGTGAAGGAATGCATTCGATCTTCTTTGTGCCACATAATGATAAAACATAGAGCTGTGTTGTAACTAAATCAGTGAAATTAAAAATATCGAAATTTTCTAACATTGGAATTGTTACTTTTCTTTTGTCTCCAGCTAATATCAGAGATGATTTGTTTGGCTCTATTATCTTTTGATCGTAATTCTTTGTATCGAAAACTTGAGCTACTGTTGAATATCCTGGAAATTCAACGAGTTGCTTGAATAATCTTGATTTTTGTGATTTGAGCTTCTGATAATTATAAATCTTCGAAATAATTTTGCATTGCCTGTTAAATACCAAGCAATCGTCATTCTCAAGAACAATGACAAAATTATCTTCAAGGAAAAACGCATCAATGATGTTTAACTTGAATGATTGAGATCCAACAATTGCATTTGTATTAAAATAGCAAAAAGCTTTTCTTGCAACAAAAACAAAGAATGGCTTATCATCTGGTTGCAATATCCATCTTATTGGTTCAGTGAAAGGCATAAATTTGACATTTTGAGTAATATTTGTAATGTGATTCGATTTAGAGAAAGCCAACAAAGCTTCACTTGTTGCGATAATTCTGTATGAATCATGATTTTCGGCGATGACTTTTCCATTGCATGAAATGTTGTGATCCGTGTCTATCGTGTAGTAATTGTTCATGTGAGTGTGTAGCGATAATATTTTGCCTTGAAAATTCTCTGATATTGTTGATTCAGCAATTTTCACATCATTGATATGAATTGCGATTTTGTCGCTATTGTGGATAGATATGATCATATCATCACAACATATACTGTCGCTACTTTCGGAATGATATGTTGAAATGAGTTCAACACCTTTCGCATTGTTTGATTTTAATTTCATAATATTATTTTCCGGAATTTGAGTAGGAACGAAGTTATTCTTATATCTGCATTCGAGATTGATTTCTCCATTGCTTTTCATTGTCTCTGTAAGCAAATACGCATTTGGAGAGTTGATTTTGTATTTAAAGATGTTTTTCTCTGTATGTACACAGAAAATATCATTGTTTAACCAATATATTCTTATTATTTCATCATTTTCTGTCTTTTGATAGAATATTTTCGTTCCATCATGAACATTCCAAGATTTGTTATCATATATAATGAAAAATGACATATTTGTGGAAACTATTGTCTTTTTGTTTTGCTCCTGAACACAGTAATATAAATCTACTGTCAACCTTTCCATATTCGGGTTAAAAATAGCGAAATTTCCATTTGCTTGATAAACAATGATATATGAACTATATGATTGAATATTAACAATCTTTGGGATGAATACTTGAATGGTTAACGATGCTTCTGGATCAAAAACATTTTTAACAGTGAGTTTAAAATCTGATTCCATTGCAACGTAAGAATTAGGCATTAAATATGCAGGACACAAGAAATTCGACTTAAATAAGAACTGTGCTGAATAATGGGCCAAAACAATTTGATCTATTACAGAAATAATGGAAATTGATCCATCATCAGCGAGAGATGCAATACAGTGTATATTCATATAGTCCTGCGTTTCGACGATTGAATTTATCATGTGTTTCGAAATATCGATGATTGAAAATAATTTTATATCGATTTTTGAATTTTTCTCGAAAATTATAAAAGAAACAATCTCTCCTGTTGTAGTACCGATGAATAGAATGTATCTTACAGTCATTTCTTTATCAAATTGTATGAATTTTTGATTATCAAGTCGAATTTTCACTAATTTTTTAATTGTGAATATAAAATCCGGTGGAACAAATGACATCTTCTTTGATATTGCAGTACAAAGCGGCAGTTCAAGACTTTCTGGATTTTGAATATTTCGATTGACTTCATTCATGAAAAATGATTTTATCACATAAACATATTTTTGGGGTGTAATGGGAATTTAAATATTTTGATTATAATTTGGAAAAATTTAGTTTCTAAGATTAAAGTATTACTTTACTAATTTTATTTGGAGGCATCGTAAACGTTTGAAGAATCATAGTTTGAAACGTAAGCGGATGCGAGTGGAGAAGATCTGTTCTCGATTGTATAACCGACAAACGCACCTAAGCCTGCAGCGATGAACCAGTTGATGATGGAAAGAGCGAATGCTGTTTTCCAAACATTGCCACTCTTGAGACCGAAAACAAGTCCCTGAGCACAAGCAATAAGAGCGAATATAGAGATGTAAATGCCCGTTTCCTGTGCGTAGTCGAAACCAGAGGCCTTAAGGGACTCAACCATTAAGAATTTTGTGATAAATGGAAGAAGTAAGCAAATGAAGAAGCAAATAGCTGCAATTTCAACCATGTAAACGCTGATCTTGTTGAGAACTGAATCCTCTGTGTGGGATGTTCTTTTAGAGATGAGGTAAAGAAGTCCAGCTGCAAATCCCATAAAAATTGAAACAACGACTGTCCATCTAGATTCTGAGCCGTTTGTCTTGCAGGAGCTGTAGATGAACCACGCGAGAACTGCAGAAGCGATAATTATCATTATAATTCCAAAAATGGTCGAAATGTTGTGGTTGGTGACAGCGAATGCTTGCAGGACGCTGGAAATTGCTGCGACGATGAAGAAAATCGTGGCTTGAATGATGGCCGATTTAACAACTCCGCTTACCATAAAAAATATTATTGATGTCAAAACCGCATTTATTTTTTTATATCATTTTTGATTCTTTTGGTATGAGAATATAGATTTCGAGTTTTCATTAGAAATCGAATCAAAATCGATGATTGGCGATGAAAACCTTCAGAAAGAAGATTCTTCCCTCGGGCAAATCATTCATCTGAAATATACTTCCATATTGAATATTTAGTGATTTCAGTTGAATGAATATGTTAAGAACTATAAATAGTATGTTATTGTCATGAATACATAATTGTATCTTTATTACTTATCCCAATAAATGAAATTTGTTAACAGTTTAAGAAAAATGAAACATTTTTTTGCTATTTAAGTTTTGTTTTATAGGGCAATAACATGTCTCATTGGTGCTTGAAATATGAAAATTTGAAAAGATTTTTGTGCAATATTCGAAGTATATTGTTTGGAATTGAGATTGAACGGAAATGTATGAGTTATTTTATTGGCTTTTCAAATTGCTTAGTGAAGCAAATCGCTGAATGCCGAATTCAAAAAATGAAATCCGAGATGAAATGATTAAGGTTGAGTTCTATATTGGCTTTCTATTGTCAAAACATGTTTCATTTTACTATGAATAAATTGATATATGGCTACCCTATTGATCTGTTAAGAAAAGAAAGTATTTGAATATGTAAAAGGTACAAAACAGAATCAAAAGTGATGACGTAATTTTTTGAGCATCAAATTAAATGTCCATGATTTATTTATACTATTAGATTTTCACATGGATGTATAAATGTGTCCGATAGAAAATAATGAATGAAAAGGATTGGAAATGCCTGAAAAAGAAATAAACAAAGTATTGACACATGTCAAAAAACAATATTTTATTTGTCAAAAATACAATCTAAATAAAAATCGATAATTTTCTAATATTTAGCAATAACATTATATGTAGATATCAAATATTTGATCAAAGCATCTAAAATTTTGTTGTTAAAAAAGGGCACAAAATTGTTAAAAAAATGCAAACTCTCCGATTTGACTCCCAGATTGTTGGAATTTCTCCATGCAAGGACAACTTTGTCATTTGCACAGAAAGCGACGGAATTTTTGTTGCTTCTTCGCAAACTGCTGAAATTAAGCTCCAATTTTCACTTCCTTCGCAATTGGTCCCAACAGGACCTCCAGTTTTTGCCACTGACGGAGAATACATATGGATGCAGACAGGAAAATCCGTTCAATACATCAAAACTACACAAAATGCAGAATTCAAACAGATTGATTTTGAAAAACAAATTAACAACATAATTCCTCATTCAGATCGCATTTCTATCATCACTGTACTCGAAAATAGAGAAATTCGTGTCGTTCGTCCAAATGAAGAACAAAAATTAACATCATTTGGTCCAATTAACGAAAAAGAATCGATAATTTCACTCACTTTCTATCAAAAGAAGCTCTACATCGTCATTGATGCACCAAAACCATACATTCAGGTTCTTGATGCGCAAACATTCGCAAAATCTGGTGAAATTCTTTTACCAGTTCGCAATGCAACAATTGCTGTTGCTGTATCCAGCGATTTCGGTGTTATCATCATCTGGTCTGATGGTTATTGGACGCGTTACACAGAAGAAGAAGCTGATGCAATTTCAGACGGAAAAGTGTTGGCTGCTCATCAATACAAGCTGATACAGTCACACCTCGCGTGCAGCTGCGACGATGCTGTTCATATCTTCGACTTAAAGTTCGATGCTGAATTGCAAAAGCTTGATGTTCCTTCTCAACACATTTGCTTATTCCCATCAAAAATTGTCATCGCTAATGGCCAAGTTATCAGTATCCGTGAGTGGCGCGGTGTCAAGCCAACAACATCACTTGCTTTAGTTGGCTCTGCTGCTAAGCCGAAGCCAAGAGAAGAATTAGTTCTTCAAATCCAATACGATGATAACATGAAGCATCCAACAACAGCTCCTGTCGGAAGCCAAACCGCTGTATTCCAGATCAAGTCATTAAGGCATGCTGTCGAGAGTATCATGGAAGATAAGTTTGTTTCTTCTGATGCTAGAAAGGCAGCTCTCGAACTTGCTGAAACCGAAGAAGAAGCAGATCTTCGCGAATTAGCTAAATTCCAATTATCAACAACAATCCCTTATGAAGCTGTTGTCATGGCCATCAAGAATGGATCTTTCGAGACTGCTGCTATGATGTTAAAGAAAGTTGCTCCACTTGATTCAGATCAAGTTGTCACATTAATAAGAATGTTGATGAAGACACTGAAAAAGAACGAAGTTGTCCTCACACACCTCATCACACAACCACATAATGATAATGTTCTTAAGGGCGCTATCACATCCCTTACAGCAAAGGAAGCTGATCAGATATTGAAGTTCTTAGCCAATATTATTAAATCAAGGAGACAATGGAAGGACTTTGAAGCCTCTTTAACAGCTTTAGATGCTGCAACAAGGTGGACACGTTATATTATTGCTGCGCATATGACTGGATTAGCTCTCGAAAACTATACTGAAGGTTTAAAGATGGTCCAAACAGAACTTAGAAATGAACAAGAAAGAATTGATAGCGCAGGAAGCTGCTGGGCTATTCTCAAGAATATTACTGGTGAAAGAAAGTCAGATGCACCACCTTCGTTTATGTATATTGTTGAAAAGCTTCAGATCCCAGAGTAATTATTTTAGAGTTATATTATAATTTTTTATATTTTTATATATTTTTTATACATTTGAGTTTGATAAAGATAAAGTTTATTTCATAATCTCTCCTTATATTTTATCACGAAAATCACAATATTTTCAAAATTGAAAATCTTAAATACTTTTTAATCATCTATTAACATGGGAGTTAATGCAATTTAAATTTTAATGAAATTTATAATAGATATTTTCTGAAATTATAGAGATTTCAATATTTTATTAAAATATTTAAAGATAAACCAAAATTAGATTAGGTAATATCATAAAAGTACTATGTGATGAGTTTCCTCAATACTTATTGATGATTTAAAAAATATTTTATTTATCAAAATATATTTCTTAAACAACTTAAATAGAAGTTGTAAATGGATTACAATTGAATAGATTTAAAGATTAATATAAGATAATAGAATGAGAATCAACTATGGAAAAGATTAGAATCGATTTTTGAAAATTTGCTAATAAAATGTATTGCCTAAAGATGTATTATATGAAAATAAAATAAAAGTGAGAATTGAGAACCAAGAAATTTTTAAACGCCAATATAACGAAAAATGCGCAGACAGGGAAAAGAGACGTCCTCCTACTGCGACATTTATTACGAAAAGGACCCGCAGGACTATCAGATCTCGAAGAGCGACTTAAATCAGATATTTTACAGTCGAAATGTCGATCAATTTAATATAAATATCGCGGGTGATGAATATAACTTCATAAAAATGGCAACAGCGGAACAAGGAACTCAGTATGCATTCTCTTGTGCTACTGAAAAGCAAGAACAAGGATTCCTTCTCAAATCTTTATTCCAAGGAGACAAAATTACAGTGAAAGTGCAGGATGCAACATTCCTAAAAGAAGCCGCGAGAGCTCTCAATCTCGATGAACTCGATTATATCGCTGACCAATACATTGGACACGGTTATATGGAGCAATCAATTGCTAGCTTCTTAATGAACGTTGTTAAATGGCTGCGTTCTGTTACTTGTCACATAAGTTACATCTTCAAAGTAATTCAGACACTCTGGGACTTACTTGGACCTGTTATTTTGATTGGATTTTACTTAAATTCGATTGTTTTACTGTCAACGATGATGCTATACTTGCTACAGAAGAATGTTGTTATATTTATCTTTGTGCTTTTGCCTGTTGCACTTTACAGTTACTTCTTTGTGAATATTATTGTCATTTGCGTTGCGGAATTCTTCCAATTCAACGCGTTCAGTAATTCCCCGTGGATAACTGTGCAAATTTTGTTAATGAAATTCATCAAGAACACGAAATTTGGTACTTCTTACAAGAAAGAATTCATCGATTGCAAACTCGTGAAAGATTTGATTATGGGCATTCTCTGCATTGTATTCTTGCTCTCTCTTTGTTGCCTTACAGTTAATGCTGAAGTTACGAAATTAATTGAAATTTACGTTTTAATCTTCTGTGTCATTTTACCACCAGTCAAATACTTCATTATCATATTGCTTTATGCATTGCACGGCTTTGCAAGCTGTTTCTCGTATTGCAGAATAAGATATCGCGAGTTAAATGATTTCACAAATGCGTTCCTGAATTCAATTTATTTCCGCGATCACCCATATCAAAACTTAGTTCCTGTTTTGTTTAACAGAAGCGGCGAAGAAGATCCAACAACAAAGAGACTTAACAATAACAGAAATAAGAAGTCTGATGCTAAACTAATGAAAATTAATAGAATCAATCCATCTGATACAGAAGATAACGTCAATGACATGGATGAGGCTTTAGATTTCGAGGAAGTGTCTGACAACCTCACTAAGGATGAAAGAATGGCATCACAGCAAATGGCCTGCAAGACTCTCAAAGATGCTGTCTTCAGTAGGAACACTTGCACTCTTTACGTCGTTTTGGCTTTATTATGTTATTTAATTTCAGAATATATGAACTCTACATTCACTTATCAACAAGCACTGTGCATGGTTTTCGTTTTCATGCTTGTTTCATTCCCAATATGCATGTGGATGCCGATGCCATTCTTCTGGATCCATCGCCAGAGAGATCCTGTTATGACCGATCGCATGCTTCAAATCGAATACGAGAACTTGAAGTCAACGAAGGAATACAAGAAATACGGAAACGATATGGTTAATTGGAGCGACAAATATCTTTTAATCAGATGGATATCAATATTCACAACTGGTTTGTTTATTATTTTATTCATATTATTTGCTATCGTTGGCCTTGTTTTCGTTTTCAATCCATATTATCTCGAAGACGCTTACATCACAAACGAGCAGTATGCAAATTTCACAAGCACAGGCAATGAAACTATTAGTACAAACGAAACAGTTCCTGCAAGCGACGACACAACAACGATGACAAATGAAACAACACCTTTAGAAGTATCTTCTGTTAGTGATCTCAAATACACCAGAAGCCCAATATGCACAGCAAAGTCCAAAGGATTGACATACTTACAGCTCATGTCTCTCGCAAGTGCCGCATATATGAATGATGTTAACAGAACTTCACAAAGAAATTTTTTATTTGAGACATACTTCGGATCAAGTTATAACAGTTCAATCCAGTTATACGACACATACTACAATAAAACATATAAGACGTTAGTAAAACAGTACAAGATCAACACACAACAAGGCAAAGTTACTGTTTTTGCAATCAAAGGTCTTACAAACATGAATGATGTTCTTGCAGATATCGAACTTTGGTTCTCGACGATGGTATATAATGCATGCAGTCCAATCATTCCATTCCTTAAAGTTTTCGGCGGAATGAGTAGAAAGGTCATCAATTTCTTCCTCGCAATGCCACGTGAAATACTCAGACAGTTCTCTGTTTCCGATGCATTTATTACAGCAATTTCAGATTATATTGATAATCAAACAATTGCAGCAGACGAAGATGTAATAGTCCTTGGTCACTCATTTGGCGGCGCTGCTGCAAAAGTTATATCAATGCATAAAGGATACACAGCATTTTCTATCAGCTCTCCTGATGTGAAAGGAATTGAATCCTTCTATAGCGATAAAGGCGATGTCAGATACACATGGATTAATATTGCTCCTGAAATGGATGTTGTTAATATGTTCGAATCTTCTATATCACAGTCTTTGCAAAAGGTTCCTTGTAACTCTGGTTTGTTCAAGTGTCATTCTCTTCCAAGGACACTGTGCCAGACTGGCATCATGTGCGGATCAGAGAAGAAGTACAGAGATTACTGCAAGCTATTGCTCTCTGGTGATAATTATACAAATATGCTTGAATATGTTCTTCCGATTGTTTACGAATAAAGTGTTTAATTTTTATCTTTTTCTAATTAGAAATGAATGCAATGAAAAATTAAATATGCGCTAATTTCTTATTAAATATATGACAAAAAAGATGATGCAAATGATTGTTATTGACAAAAGAAGCAAATACATCACACCTAGCAACAGAAATCAATTAATTGATGCATCTAACTTTCAAATTTCGATTCTATGATCGAGGTATTTGGCATTGCTATCCAATGCAGCCATTATAGTCGGTCATATGACTTATAATATTTACTGTTCTGGAGAGTTTATCCTGGGAATTGATCATTTTTGATTTTATTTAAAATTTTGGTAATGTTTAACTCCTGAAACTAGCAATCACGAAAACTATATATTCGATACATACTATACGGAATGAAATATAATGTTCATCTATATTTCAAGATAAAATATTAAAAAAAACATATTACAAAGTGAATTAAGGTACCAATGAAACCGTTTTCAACTACTCAAAATATTATATGAGGCATTGATTTTTGTCACATTTTTTAAAAACTAAATGTTCAAAATTCTCGAAAAATATTTTTCTGACCAATCATTTTTGTTTGAATTATAATACATACAAGACATTGGAAACTAAATTATCATAAGATATATTAAAGAAAGAAACTCTTTTTTAAATTTGAGAAAATAATGCAGGGGGTGACCCAAAACAGTTACATTGGTCCTTTAAAGTTTCTATTTTTGACTGCACATGCTCATACTCACATAAGCTATCCATCTTAGCATGCTTTATATGCCAGTGCATTGATGTGTATCATTTATTAATCGATCGGAGAGAAATCAGCTCAACAATGTATATCGTCTTTCCCCTTTTGCGCTACTTTTCATAAAATTTAACGCCCCCTTCAACTGATAGCGAATACTCTTATAAATGAGTTAGTCATGAATCCAGTGCTTTTGCTATCATCCAATTTTGTCATCCAAGAATGCACATTTTATGGAATAGTTGCATATCAAAAGATTAGAGCTGTTTTAATCCATTCAGATTTATAAGGATCATTTTCATGTTCAAACACTATTTTTGGGTCATGCAAGTGTCTTTATGATCAAAGAGAATATTCTTCAGTTATATTCTGCTATTGTGCACCAGAAATATCAAAAAGTTTATTTTTCGAAAACTTTGCAGTAAATCCATCAGTTCTCTGTAAGATTGAAGGCATTATTAATGAAACTGCTATAGAATTCTGTTATGGGAAAGATTATTTTCATGCTCCCAATTTATCTTTGAATTACTGCAATCATTCAAATCTCACAGACTTCAATTTTGGCAATATTGCTCAAATAAGTCAAGTTGTTTTCAACACAATAAGCCAAGTTATTTCCGACGTTCTATACCCAAATCCTTCAATCATCAACTCAAATATTTGGAGAATTGCTATATTTATAACAGTACTTTTCAGTCTTTTAATGTCCAAAAGTGTTTAAAGTGCCAATTCAAAGAGTGTAAATTTACCAATGATTCATTTTGTTATGTTCAATTAATTGAGAACTGCCAATTTGATTCATGTACAGGTATTCAGATAGAGAATCAAACAACCATCAATAATTTTCCAATTCCATTAGATTTTTATTTCAACAACTTTGCTATTAAACAAAAACCACTTAATTTAAACAAACAAAAAATTGATAAATATTTGAACATGCAGCCGTGTGTCAACGAAATAATTATCGCCAGTTGTTTATTCATTAATATTCATTTAGAAGACGGTTTGGAACCTTTAATATCTTCAATGAATCCATTATTGATGTCTTTTAATATTCAGCATTCTTACTTTGATGATATTTCATCGAATTAAATTTATATTGAGCAACATTATGTTCAATTCGATATTTTTGCTCCATGCAATTTTCTTTCGCAATTGCAAAAGCCGTGTCAGCGGAATAATATTCGTTGAAACTGATAGATTCCTATTGCAACATCTATATTTTAACAAGACATCAACAGTTTTCACTGAATCTATCGAATTTAAAGCAGAATCATTGTTATCATTTGGGTTTGGAAAGAATATTCTCCAAGATACGAATGCATCATCTAAAAATGGCATACTAACCGTTGCATCATTTGAATGTCCATAATTAAGAATTAAGGATATTCAAATTTTGTAGATATTTCAAGTACAGATGCTGGTTTTAGAAGTATGTATACAAATGTTTTTAATTCTAATTTCATTAATTTCAAAGTAAGCATGTTCTGGAAGTGGGAACTAAGGATTGGAAAAGTGACATTTTTGCTTTGTCTTCGGGCAATCCAAATATGCAAAAAATCGGGGCCTCCGGCCATCGAAATCTTTAAATTAATTTCAAAGAATAACTTATATATCCTCTCCCTTTTCTTTTCTTCTTCTTTTCCTTTTCTCCTCCTTCTATTCTCTTTTCCCCGTATTTTTCTCGATCTTAATTCAAATTTTCATTATTAATAATTGAAAAGCAAACAAAAATATATTGTACGATTGGTTTAGAAACAGTTGTTATTTTTGTTTTTTGTTGATTTCGATGTCGAGATAAGGAAATGAGGTCGTTTATGGGCAACATTTTTCCTTCTGCGGTGTAGTCCCGCGACCTTCATAACTTTTTATCTGATCAATATTTTTTCGATTTGAAAGTACTTTCATGAACTTATTGATAGTTGTCTATCCAGTGGTATAAGTGGCACAGTCTATATATCTATCAAA